>JAKELK010000455.1:0-40538 GCA_021525775.1 Lactarius deliciosus | reverse complement strand
CCGTACAAACCTTTGAATTGAGTCCCATGCTATCAAAGCAGACCCCGAGAAATAACCGCGGCCAAAGCGATATACCCGATCAACACGAGACGAACAGTCCACTGAAAGTGAAAACTCGAGTGAGAACTCGACGAGCATTGATAATAACTGAGGAGAGTGTAATACAGGTACATGAGACGTACAGCATCAAACAGCATTGGCATCAAAAAAGATATCTAGGTAGATCCCCAGTGGATTAAGTTTTGTGACTGGATGGATAAGTATAATGCAGAGGACCCTATCGTGTCAAAGAGAGAGAGAGAAGAGAGAAGAAGAAAAACAGAGAAGAAATACAGCCTACACCTTTCTCGTCTTCATCTCCCACATTCCATCGCGCCCACGCACGAGTCCGATAAAAACGCAAATCGCGCATGAGATAGTCCACCTTCTTCACTCCCTGGCTCATCGCGCCCTGGTTATACTGACCCGTTCCTTCCACGCGCGGGAGATTTTCTCGCGCTCCTCCTGCGTGAGCTCGTTGTTGTAAAAGTCCGAATTCTTGATGCGCGACGTGAGTACGTGCTGGATATGCGTGAAGAGATCGTGGAACGTCACGCCGACCCCGTTCGTCGTCTTCACCTCGATGTACCACGGCAGACGCGAGTGGTACAGCTTCATGTATGGCGTCGGTGGCTCCGTCGTGAACCGCGTAAAGTCGTAGCCCGTGACCGGGCGCTTCAGCTCGCGGAACAGCACGCGCGAGAGGTCGTCACGGAGGTCCCACAGCACCGGCGGTTCCCGGAGCGCGGAAAAGCGGATGCGGTCGTCCAAAGTCCGCGATGTCGTGTCGACTGTCAGGGCAGCAGAATGAGCATCTAATCATAGAATCAAAAAGGATCACAAAAAAAAAAAAGGATGTGGTTGGGGGTGACGGACGGACGGGACGCACCTGGTGGGAAACTTTTCCCGCGAGCCAAATTTGGGAGAAATGAGCCCACGCCCGATCTTGGCATCTGAAAACGGGGCCTCCATGTACCTGGACGATCATATAGCCTGGCTTCCCGCTCCGTTGGTTGGCTTGACCTCGAACGCGATAATGTGCCCGAGGGTGATTGGGGGTACGACGAAGATCCGCCACTGCTGCTCGAGTGATAGGGTGACGAGAGATACGCAGCGGGCGGGACGACGGGCGAGATGACACCACCTCCGTGCAGCTGCATTGCGGTATCAAAGGCGCTCTCACTCGTACGCGGTTCGTATGGTTCGTACGACGAGTACATGTTTGCGGGCTGCTGCTCGTCCGGAGGCACGTAATTTCTTGCGTCGAACGGAGCTGTGGAGGACTCGGGGGGGATGTAATTCCGGGCGTCAAAGTGCGCTGGTGTGCCAGGGGGAGGATACGTGGGTACGGCCATCGGCGCCACTAGGGAGACGGGTCCAGCTGGATATACCGCTATTGCAGGGGGCATCCCTCCACTGGAGTAGTTTTGCGGATCGGGCGCGAGCCCCCACGGATCGGTGCCCGGTGGGGGCTGCGGCCACGCTGAGGCGTAGGAGTAGGAGGGTTGTCCAGCTGCAGCATCGAAATATCCGGGACCACCTGACATGCCTGTTACGCCTGCGAGCTCTGAAAGTGGGGGTATTTGCACGTAGGTGGTGGCAATGCCCATGTAAAACCGTGCAACGGATTTGTAGTTAATAAAACAGTAAAAGTCAGCTGTCGGGTGAAAATTGTGCAAAGGCCGACGGAGTCCGTAGAAAAAGAAATAGTGATAGTAGCCTAGCGGGGGCTATTCGTCGAGCACGGTGTGATAGAAGGAGAAGGAGGAAAGTGTAACAGTCGACTGACACAGGAGAGAGATAGAGCACAGCTCTCAGGTGGGAAGGCACTGGTTCGATTCGAACTTGATGACCCCCACTGCCAGCAAGACGCTCGTTCGGCCGGCTCCTTCACCCCAAACGGGCAATTTCGCTCGGTAAACTGGCTGGATGGCTCGGGATTGTTCTCGAGGTGTCGGTGATGGCGAACCGAACGACGACGTCTACCCTGCGTGATCAGAGCGGTGAAGGGTTTATACCATTGTATTCGGAGCTACAATACTCTAACAACTGGGGACACCGGGCTGGACCATCAATCGATGGAACGCAGCCCAACTTAGGAACTCATATGCGCCCCACGCCACCTGCCCAAGAACGCGTGGCAAGCTAATATCGTAATGACAAAAGGTACAATTCGGCCTCGTGTTCGAGTTATCAGCTCTAGCCGCCTCAGGATGACGTCCCGGGGTAATATCCGGGCGCTTACGGTGTTTGCTTGAGAGTGAACGGGTTCGGGGCCAACTGGAGGACCAATAAACAGTGGTTACACAACTTGTAGCCAGTCCCCGGTGAGCCACCGCTCACCTGGATAAGCCGGTTGCGAAACCAACCCTCTTGAAGCAGACGTTAGCAGGTCGATCAATGCACCAGGACCAGAATGGAATGTTATATATACCTGCGGGTACTAGATCTCTATTTTCGCATCGTCCGACTCCCGGTCGCTAACCTTGATATCATCTTCACTTTGTGCTGCGCCTTCCAGTACCGCCGCAGACAAGTGGCCCACCGCAGGCAGAGAAGGTAAGCCGTCCATTTGTGGAATGCTCCGCTTGATCGCTCTCCATACGGTCTCTGCACCAACAAGACCCAACGCTCTTGCACGTGAAAGTTCTCCTTCGTCAAACGTGCCGTTCTTTGCATGCCAATTCGTCCAGACTAGTCTCGCACCGGGGATCGCAGGTGATTCTTGGGACTCGCCGGTCTCAGTGGTGAACAGGTAGGCGAAACAGCCAGAAGCTGCCCCTGTGTGGGACTCCGCTTCAGAAGGATCAAGCACGAGGGTGGAGGTGGCTTCTTCGGAAGAAGGGTGGAGCGACGCGACAGCAGCAGCAAACGACCCCCGTCATGGGTATGGATCCTCCATTCAAAAGGGCTAGCGAAGCAGCGTTGATGGATGCGGCGACCAACGATGGGGAGAAGCGATCGGTGAGAGAAGGTGTCAGAGATTGGATCACGAGCTGGATGAGCGTCCTCGGGTTACGTGATAGGATGATGGACGGCGCGAGCAGACCCCTCAACGACGCGCCGAGGGCTTTGGATTCCGTGCCAGGAAGCGACGATAGTGGCCTGACGTTGACCTCAATGGTAGCCCTCGACGGCTGCTCCGCGGCAAGCCGGACCTCGATAGGACCCGAAACTGAAGCGAGGGCTTCCATCTCGCCTTGACAAACATGAGAATCAGATGCAGTGCAGGAGGCGGCGTACATAGGAACGTACCAAATCCAAAACGCGCTGACCCATCCACCCTTGCGAGCTTCTCGTAAACGATACCCAGAGGCCTTAAGTCTTCGTTCCCCCGACCATCAGCTCGCGAGACAGCCATCTTGACAGTGCAACGTCGAGCGGTCTGAACAAATGTTCCGTCACGCTTACGTGACCGCGTGACACACGACTTTCGCCCTTTGCAACCTGCAACGGACTTGCAACCGCGTGTTGAAATCCGAGGCCCAACCTCTCTCAAAACCCTCACTATAATCTCCTCTGGCACCCGGATTCCTTCAGTAACGGTGCCACGAAGAGCCAATAGGCAAAGGCGATCTGACAGCGCGCGTCCCAGTTACGCGACCAAGAGTTTGTCTGACATAACGTGGTGAGTGCCAGTGAAGCAGCCAAAAGAACAATTTACTTACTGGTACTAGCGTGGGCCAGCCTCGCTGTGGCCTTCGAATCGCAACGACAGGCAGCTATATGCTGGTCTGGCAGACTTTCTCGAGTGTATGCTCCCACTGTAATTTCCCCACCCGAGTCAGCGCGTGTAAAGTTGGACAGAAGGATATGAGAGCGCTTCGGTGCTCCTCCCTTTTCGGGCCCATTCATGAGCCATTTATCTATGGCACCTCCGCGGGATGTGAACGAGGTCATTGTGCGTCGCCATATCTGTCTGCTCTATTGTCCAGCTGTCCTATTGTCTTCAGCCACCCCCTCGAGACGAGTTTGAAATCCCATCGAGAACAGGATATGAGACACACGTATGTGCCGGTTTGTCTCACCTACTTTCCTTTTCGGGGCACCGACGCCTGATGGGGATTTCCTAACACGCATTATCCTTTGTCTTCCAACTTGGGCCCGCAGGCGCTGCTGACTCGACTGACTGGAGCATGTTCGAAGTTAAAAGGATCCTGTTTTTTAGGGCCACCAATTTACAGACCCAGCATACTCTTCCCTAGCGTCGTGCGTGCTCGCGAAACAAAACGTGTCCTCTTCTCTTGGCGCCTGCAAAATTGACACGCGAATTTCCGACCTTGTCTTGCGCTTAGAACTTGGGTATGTTCGATTGTCCCTTTCCCCGCGAGCTGCCACTGGATCCGCACCCCTACCTTCGGTTTGTGTCTGCCTTAGGCTATACCACCCCTCGCTGCGCCCTCCGTCTCGATACCTCTGCCTATGGTATTAGCCGCGGCATTTTCCTATCTGCTGATAACGTTCCGTTATTGTTATCCACCTGGTTCTCATGTCACGAGCAAGACTTCCCATGTGCGACGGTCTCCTACCTAGCTTCCGTGTTCTTAGGTTATGTGTCATTTTGGTTTCTCATCTCCACTCTTTCTCCCATCTGTCAACTCTATCACAATACCCCCATCTCTCGTAATCGTTGGCTTTTTTCGTCCTCTGTATCCACATGGTCTTTTTGTCAATTCCCTACAGCATCGTTCTTCGGCATCGGGACCTTGATGTTCTCCATCCCCATCGTCGGTCTTGGCCGAAACCCCAACGCAGTAAGGCAATTATTTTGTGCTTCTAAATAATTGTCCCCAATCTCATGGGTAGTCCTCGGCGTTCCCATCTCCCTTCACTTACGCGGTTCCTGTTCGTCTGATGGGCTCCGTATATTTTTCTAAAGTACCCCAAACTTTAGATCATTCCATGAACGCTGAGCCACTAAACGGTATTTATTAATTCGCTTAGGCCCTGGAAGCAGGGTTGCCTGTATCCGGTGCCTCAACGTCGCAGTGAACCGAACAGTGGTACCTCCGGGGCGCCATTTCCACCCTGCCTCGTGCCCGTCAGGATATGGACAAGACAGTACGCCGCTCGTACGATGCGTGTGATGGACCCTCGATTTTTTCTTTGCCCGTAGCTCGGGCCGGACTCACCCGTCCGCCGTCTTCTATCTCCATTTCCGCAGCTCTGGGATACGCGGGCTCCCACGTGCGACCCGATTTGCCGTAAACCCCCGCGTCAGCTGATCGGCGTTATCAATACCATCGCCGGCGGTCGCAAATTAGACCCGGGCGTCCATCAGATGTTTCCGCAACATCACGGCACCATTCCTTGTCATTAATACCACACGGCAAGTTATATACAAATAAATTGAATTTCGTCAAAGTGCAATCGTGTACAAGGAAAGAAGGCGGGATTGTGCGATAAATGATACAGTGCGCTATCCAATAATAGGCCAAGATACAACAAATATACAAGAGAGAGAACGCCATTATTGCTACATGCATCGTGAGTGGTGGGGTGGTCCAACAACAACAACAGCACAAGATCGGAGAGCAAGCCGTGGTCAGAAACTGAAACTCTGAGCGGACGCGAACATGTCCGTGAAGTCTATAGCGGCTACCTCTGCGGGGTGCTTGTGACTGAAAAACTGGAATGGCGCCGAGAACCCTTTCGAAGTGGGGTAGGGACTCTGCTGCTCGAGTTGGTGGAGATCCGACAGGTGTGTCAAAGGGTCACCGCCCCCGAGTCCTGCTCCAGGTCTTTGATTGCAGTCAAACCCGATGTCGCCACAAGAATCCAACTGGGCCATAATGTTGTTGTATGGATCGTACGCTGAGGTAGGCGGCGCCGGCACCGCTTCTACGGGAGAGAATTGACCTCCTGGATAGTTTATCGGCGTACAGGGTGAACTCGGGAACGGCGAGGGCGACCACGCTTCGTCCAGGAAGGACATGTCGAGGGGTGGTGGGAAGGACACTGGGGTCCCCGCGTGGAACGCACCGTACGAGTCATTGTCGGGTGCGGGGCTGAGAGGGTCGATGGAATCATCAATGCATGGAACCGGCGCTTCATGAAAAACGAATGTGTTGAAATCCTAAAAGAGAGGAAAGTCGGCAACCGGGCACGCAAAATCGCAGTCGGGAACACTTACAAGAGAAGGTGCTTGTTTGTTAACAAACGCGTCGTCTATATGGGAAACGGGAGGGAGGACAAGAGGGGGCATGTCGCTCCAGACATCCGACAACGTATCGGTACTCTCGGCGATGTTCGCAAAGGGCGAGGAGCCGAAGACAGAAGAGCAAGGGGGGGAGGACCACGACGAGAATGGAGAACACGCGGGTAGATCCTCCACAGCGCTCGACGGGTGAGACATGTCGGGCTGGGAACTGCTCGCTCTGAGACGGCGGGAGGACAGCATGGGATCTGGACGCAGGAACGCAGGCGCGGACGGGTCAGTGTCTGGCGCGGGCTCGGACACGGAACGGCGGAAGGAGCGCGCGGTGATGGGGGTGTCGAAGCGCGTGACGATGACCGGTACGTGGTTCTTGTCGAACTCCTGGACGGCTGCCTGCAGATCCGCGCCTTTCTTGCCCTCGACGAGGAGCTGCGCGATCTTGGCGCAGCGCTTCATGTCCTTGGGGCCGACCTCGCGCACCTTGCGCTTCTCCGCCGCGGCGCCGCCCTTGCTCCGCACGTGCGAGGGGCGGAACGCATAGTCCGGGAACTTGCGCTTGTGCTCCGCCTGCGCGAGCTTCGCCTTGCTGTGCCAGAACTGGCGCTCCTCGTGCGGCATGTTCTGCCAGGTGAGTCCTATGATCTTCGACAGCGTGCTGTGGTTCGTCTCGACCTCCGTGGAGACATGCCGGCTCTTGATGAAGGACGAGCGGAAGAGGATGAAGGCGTTCGGGGGTCGCGGGATGTGGTCCTCCGCCTTCTTCTTCCCGTGTCCTGGCTTGCGCGGCACAGTGCCATCTAGGGTCGAAGGGAAGAGAGAGGCTGTGGTCTCTGTGCTATCAACGAAGGACTCCTCCGTGAATGTGCCCGGAGTGACGGCAGGGGCAAAGGCGATCTGCTGCGAAGCAGTGGCGGACTCTATAGTGTCCGTCCAGGTAAGCTGGACTCCTGCACCGAGATTAGCCTGTGATGCGGCGATGAGGGGGAGGACGGCTCGCTCACCATCTGTGTCCTCCTTCTCCTTCTTAAGGGATCGCGTTCGCTCAGCAGGCATGTTCACAGAAGTATCAGCAGAGAGGGAAAGGTATCGCGAAAGAGGATAACAGGGATGTCTTATTTCGGGGGGTACGGAATACTCATGCACAAGAAGTCCATAGCAGCGCTGAACGCTTTATATCATAGATAGCCCCCGAAGCCCAACGAACTAGACACGCGCTTGCTGTAATATTTCAGGGGTATTACCACATACGGATTATAAGATTTAAATTTCATTTATTTTCGCTTAACTTTTCCCGCCTCGGCGCCCTTCACTCCGACCTCTATTTCCTTATTGGGTTACCCCCTGCCGGCCGCTTCCCTGTCCACGCATTCCGGACCCCGTGCGAGTTCACCTCGACACCCTGATTTTCCGGAAAAGCTGGTGCTAGCGGTGTCTTCACATCGACCCTACATCTTCACATCTCAACTGGCAAATGCAGAAGCTATGCTGCGCAACCGCCTCTACGTCTTACAACAGTTAGACGCAAAGTTAGACGTTTGATTAACGAGCTCGGGCCTCAGGCCCCAGCGAGAATGTCTGTTCCTATGCACCACAAGCCTTTCCTTGGTGTGTGTTGTATTCCTTGTTTCTTTCAAGTCGTCTCGCACACGGTCTGACACTAGCACAGATCTGGCGTTAGTGGCAATCCTGTTTACCCCATCAAGATTGCGACATCACTAGTAGCCTCCCGGCGCGCGCCACGCCATCAGGAGGGAACGAGATATCACTCTCACGTCAGCCAGCATTGTGCTCTCGTCTCCAGGGTGGGGAATTCCCGACCTTCTGGGGTGACATTTTGGGAAGTCGTCCTACGACACCCTTGAACGATTATTATTTTTTCTTCCCCCGGACTCATCTGACCGCTTACTCCGAGGTTTGCGGGCGGCCTCATTACGGGCGGCGGGGGCCAGTGTCTGGGCTTCGAACTCTAAACGACTACAGTAAGGTTCGCAGATTCCGGTTTCCAGTTGGGGGTGGTGGCGTCTTGTTCTTGACCGCATCTTAGAAATAACCTATTGGTTTGTAATACAGTGTTATCCACTCGACAAGTCCCTGGAGCCTTTACAATTGAGACTAAGGCTGATCGTTCGCCACGCTCTCGTTTCGACTTTGGCCGTCCTCATACTGCATGTAGATTCGTGAATACGACGCCTCTTTTGAACGTTTGGAGTATTTCCTTACGCTACACGACATACAAAGTCGCACCTTGCGGAAATAAGACACGAGGCAGAGATTTTGTAATGACGGAATAACCCATTCAGTCATGCAAGATCTCGATGCCTCCATACATAAATTTCCAACTTCCCGATGAAATGCTCCCGGGGTAAGCCACGTAATTGAAATTATTACGTAATCACACGCATGACCAAGTTGAACTCATCGTTGAACTCTCTGACATTGAACTCTGAGTCCCATCGTCAACTGAAACTACTGCTTGCCTGTCTTGGTGGACACCACATGCATACTCGCTCGTGGCGTTCCATGTCCCTGGAAGCTATATACGTGTCCTCACACAACGCGCGCAAGTTATGAGTTTGGACTCAGGCGAATTTTTTTCTTGGCTTATCGTTGCCCCGATTTCTGCTCGAACCGACTTTCCTTTTCCCACCATCTTGTTCCGTACGCCGCCGCCCACTCCCTCCTGTGACTTCGCGCCTCACTCGATAAAACAGTTTCTCCGTGAGGGACCAGGAGAAATAAACCATAACGACACATTAAATTGGCCCCATTAGCGAAAAACAAATGCCGTCAGGCTTTGTGTTCCCATAACCCGATCGAGCAAAAGTCGGCGCAAAGTCTGCATAAGCGACGATCAAATTGCCTGGTGATGGCGGTGTAAGTACTTACCGCACTCAATGTGTTTACCCAGCCGACAGGTCCAGGTGTGGCCCCCGAGAGCAAGCGGGGACTAAGATATTGCATTCTTGATTGAAGAAAGCACCCTACTACGAACGAACAGAGCTATATTTACATTCTACACTAGGATGGCAGCTAAAGAACAAGGTCTCCTGCACAAATCTTGCCAACGCCTGGGAACGAGCCAGGGCGCGGTAATTCCGGCACTTTTCCAAACGGCATGGGAAGCTCTCAAGTGGGACTGCAGAACGCGGCGGAGCATCTGGACAAAAAAAGGCGAAAAACAAAAAGGAACGTCCGGGGTTCCCTCAAACTTAAATGCTTCTGGCCACCCACGCTCCCAGCGAAAATCCAAACGAAAAAAAGAGTCGCCCCACGAAGTCGCCGTCGCGCCCCAGATGTAAAAGTAAGTTACAGTTTCGCGCTGTGAGCCCAATGAATGAAATCAAGGGGTTCGGGAGGGCGCGGGGGTTGCTGGAGGCGCTGAGAAGGGGGTCGCGCGGGGGGGACATGGGCGTTCTTGCCAGGAATCCCTTGTTCTTTTCCCTGCGCACGTGAGTTTCGAAGAACGGCGGCGAATGCGCTTCTGCCCCACAGACGCGTGCTCGCGCGCGCTCAACGCCGACAGTCATCCCATCGGCGCATGGCGAGGCACTGTAAGTTGCGGTTGTGGGCCGCCGGCGCACAAGACGATCACGGTTGGCCCGAAGGACAAGAGAGCCTGAGATGATTCCATAGCTGCTAGTGGCGCCTCCGAGTTGTCGCGTCGCCTTGCGGTCCCGAGATGACAGACACCCCAGCATCAGCATTACAGTACCGTTATTATTTATTTAATTTTTATTTAATATATATATATTTCCCTCGCTGATTGTTGTGGAGTGAATTTCGGGGCATTCCTGGCGCCGGAGGGAAAGGAGGCACCGAGAGATGCCTCTCGTCCCGGAATTAGTCCTGGAACGGACAGGGCTCGGTCCAAGATACAAAGTGACACAACTGTCGTGTTGCGAGGATACCTTGTCAGTTCGAGACCACGGACGTACGGACGGCGACACGTCCGCTTGCGCTAAGAAAGAATGGAGCCAGATACTCAGGTCTGGGCATTTGGATGATGTGATGTCGAGACGAGCGCGTTGTCCCTGGGCGTAATTTTCCACTAGATAAATGGGTGTGCTCCTTGGGAGTATCTCTCTGTCGAGCGCCGTGTGGCGGACAGCGATCGGACATATCGATGTCAGCAGCCTTTCATGGACTATTATTAGGGCGGCTAGGAACAGTGAACATGATAAAGGGGGTTCTGGGTCGTGAAGGGCAAGTGGAACCGATGTGACAGCCGTTAATAGGACATCTCTGTTAAATGGCTCAGTGACACTTGACGCCAGACTAAAAATGAAAGAGAGAAAACAAACACCCTGGGATTCTAGCCCTTCGAAACAAGCAAGGCGTCTCTGTCGTTGACCGCTCGCGATGGATACTCACCATGCCTTACTGTAGTGGAGCCGATGTGACCAGTGAGACTTCACATTTGGAAGGTCGAGGGAATCACAAGGATCACAGCACCACCCGTGTGTGGTTAGCACCGACCATCGCGTCGCCTTGTTTTTCTTGGTATCAGCCATTTCTGAATGGTTGCATGCAGATAGTGATGGTCGTTCGAGATACAGTAGTGCTACCGCCCATCGTGAAAGGGAAAATCGAGATCGAAAGTAATAACGCCCGAACGGACGTAGCGCACCGTTACGCAAGCCGTTACGATTACGACGAGGGAAACCCCCGATTCCAAGATCGACAAGACACAGATGTGGACGATGACTGATTGTTCAGTGGACGTCTTTCCAGTCTCTCAACTCACCGAGGAGGGGAAGGGGGGGGCATGCGGAATCTGATTTCCGAGGATGTCACGACACACGGTCCGGTCCGATGTGTGTGGAAGTGTGAAAGTACATGAAAATGAAAATGAAAACAAAACAAAAAAAACACTTCATTCACCTGGTGTGATTTACGGGTCCAGTGTCGGGACAAAAGGCGGCCTAGAAGCCTGTGCAATGTAATTTGGTGCTGCAATTTAGAGCTACGAAAATATTTGTGACTTGGGGCGAACGGATGGAAAAATCACCCGAGAGGGGGCATGCCATAGTACCCCCCCTCCCGACGCTCCTCCTCCTCCCCCACGAGCTCAAGTCAAGGCTGCGAGGCCCACATACACGGAAACGGAAGTATCTCCAGACAGCTGATCGTTCCGGGTCCACTTCTGGCTGCGAGTCGGGTACACGTCGATTTTCTCTACGATTAGCGGAGGAAAAATGAGCGGGGAGGGGTAAGCATAGGCAGCGCGGAGGGGGCTAGTCCGGGGCATTATAAGCTGGGACGGGGGTCCTGCACGAGGTTGCAGCACCCCCTACACCCCCCTTGATCGACGAGGTGAGCGGCCATGAGGCCCAAGCAATGGCACTGCCACTTGTCTCCTCGAGGCGTGCCAGACCCGGATGCAGGGCAGGTTCCCCGGACAGACGATGACCTTCGTCGGAGGACAGCCAGTTGTCCAAGACATCTTCTGAAGTCCAGAGAGCAATCTCAAATTCATAGATCCTTAGCTTGCGAAGGGAAAAGCGACGGCAGCATAGTCTCGGGGGGCGGTGGGTGAGAGTCGCCGGTAGGACACTACTGAGTAGCCATGCTCGTCACACGCCCTGCTGTGGACACGCTGGAGCAAAAGCCCAGTGGAGTGTGAGGCCGGACGGGTCGACACACATGGTCACAGAAATTGCAATTGCGGAATTATCTCAGTGCCTGGTTCTGCGACTTCTTCCCGGAACACAAAATCCCGTCCTGAAAATCGAAAGTGGGGGGGCGCAAAACTTTACGCTCACCATCAGAAAGAAATAATTATTTTTTTTATAAGAAAATATGACGGAGGAGAATATGATAGGACCCGAATTGCCCAATAGGATTTCTGTCGAGTCCCGGAGTACAGCATCCTTTCGAATTCGTTCGTGATGTCCGCGGTTGACGAGCCTACTCGTGTTCTGTGCTGCGGTCGAACGACGTCCCTTCCACCTTCCAGAACAGAACAGGCGTGCTTGACAATAAGCAAGAAGCGCACGTGGGTCGTGCGTGGCAAAGTACCGTGGGCACTGCGTCACAAATTTCGGCGAAGTCGGCCACGAGGCGACAGCACATGTAATTGGGAAGCAAAGGATTCGTTATTTGTTTCCCCCAACCGCCCTGATAACGCGCTGAACGCAGCAAAACACTGATTAGCGTATTTCCGTGGGCGATCTCATCAAGGTGTTCTTCTTCTCCACTTCCTCTAGAGAATAATGTGGATCGAAGCGGTAATAGTAAACCCTATGATCATGGGTCTGCGATGCAGCGATAGGAAATTTGTGTGAGAAAAGTCTCCTTTAGAGGGACCAGGTGACACGAGTACCGTCAACTCAAAATCCTACCGGGAGATATTTGGGAAAAATGGCCGAATAGCACCGGAAGAGGACAGAAGTAACCGGGTGCGACAGTCGCAACAGGCGTGGCCGTCGAGTAACCCCGATCAGTCCATCACGTGATGGGCTATGTCCACTGAGATGTGCCAGTGCACAAATGTTCACAATACAGTACCGCAACTACCGAGAAGAATACCGATCAGCAAGATCTTATCTACATTGGGGTCCAAAGCTCTGAGTCCCACCTGCCCATCTGGTAAAATCGGCAAGATCTACCACTGCGCGTATAGAAATCGTTGTACTGTCGTTTTTCGAGGGGGGCTCGCCGAGTCGCCAATCTTCTATCTTCGTGACGCCTCGCCCGGCCCCCGCGACTTGCGATGCCGTGGTTATTCAGTGTTATCATGAGAACGTCGCCGACGCCCCGTCGAAACCATACCAAACAGAAATAAAACAAAAAACAAAAACAAAGGACTCTAGCATCGGCCGCCGAGTACAGTATCCCTGACCACTAGGACCGCACTAACGGAGGGAGGGTTGTCACCCCAAAACCTCCGTCCGTCCGTTGCTGTGCTCGCAGCGGTGTTCTTGCGCCGCAGCATCTATGCGCTGAACAAAGCACTTGTTGCGCACCTGCTAGGCGAGTTCCACAGAATGGAAGCCGGACGTCTCACACTCAGTCAATGATGATGGCAGGGGAATGCGACTATTGTGATAGTGGCGACGCGGATCCGTCTTCTAACCATTCAATTCTTCAGGGTTGGTTATGCGTGATTGTTGCGTGATGCATGGAGTTTGGCATGGCAAGGGTCGGCTCTGCCGTCAGGGGACGCATAAACCACTGTGCTAGCGCAATTGAATGGGTGTTGAATGGATGTGAGTGTGGCGCTGTCCAACTAGCATGCACGCCGATCCAAGCGAACGAATCGCGACGATGCCCGTTATGGCAATGGGCCTGTGAGAATCAGATTATTGACAATCACTCGGCGCTCACTGGGCAGCTCCTTCCGGAGTATGATAGCCATGCGGCAGGCCAAGTTTGCTGAAAGTACAAGAGAGCATCGGGCGGTGCCTTGCCAATACCGCACTCATTGACCAGATATACTTTTCCGATTTTCACGATCGAACGTCGTTCTTTGTTGACATCGTAACATGGGGGGCATTTCCAAAAGGCTCCCTCCAAAAGAACAAGGATGGCCACAAAGGTGCACGCGTGGCGGGCATTTGATGACTCGACTTGGTCCCTTGCCCTGCGCCATCCAGAGCCGCGTAGGCCAATGCCGTACGTCATCTTGCGACTTGTGGATGCCCCCGACTCTAGCTCCGATTCCTTTCTGGGGTTCCTTATGCGCCGCGACCCGCAAGCGTGAACTACCAAGTTAAGCGCCAGGAACACACAGCTGCTTTTCTTTGCACTTTCCTCTTCTTCTCTCACCCTTATCGTAAATGTATTGCGGGGGGCAACTGAGGAGGCTTCTGGCAATGATTTGGTAGCTCGGCTCATTCACTGGTAATACAGTTTTACCCCTGCATTGTGCCGTCGTGATCATCATTATTTCAGGTCCCCGGATTTAATACAGAAATGACATTGCGTATCGCACTGGACATGAACCGATTGTGTTGCGGGACTAAAAGCAGAACAAAACGTCTGATTATACCGAAATAGGACAGCGACACGTACAGAGAAGGGCGAAAAAACAGAGACAGAATTTCTACGAGTCGTCAACGTCCATCGTGCTGCTATCAGACGCAGCGGGACTTCCGTGTACGCCGCTCAAGGGCTGCGTTGAGCTCAGCGGGGATGGGCCATGCTGCCCAGACACGGGGCGCGCGGGTGTCTGCGGGCCTACAGGTGGCTGGGGCTGGGGACCCTTACGCTGCGAGCGCGCCGAGGGATTGAAATGCCCACACTTTGGGCAAACGTACTCTGGCATCGCACGTCAACGTGAGGGGAAACAAAAAAGGGACGAGGGTATCACGTACGCGCGTCCTCCCACATGTCCTCCTTCACGAGTCCGTTGTGCGCGAAACATTTTTGGCAGATGAGGGCATAGCGCGATGCCGCGACGCTCACGGGCTGCTCGTCGTCCCCGAGAAGCACGTCGGCGAGCTTGTCGTACCACTGCTTGCGCGGAGGCGGGAGAGGCTGCTGTGGGGTCTCTGCACGTGACGTGCGAGTGCGTGTTAGATGCAAAGATCCGTGAAAGAGAGTGCCTTGGGGACGTACGTGCAACGAGCTGGCTCTGTAGACCTGGCGAGATCGGCGTGCGGAGGTTCGCAGGTGTGTTGGGGGGCACGGCTGGTGCTGCGCGCTGTGGGGTCGAAGGGGGTTGCTGCGGCTGGACACGAACAACCGGGCCATTTTTCGGCCAAGCGGGGGGCATTCTGTTGGACGGGCCATCTTCGTACCGCTCGAGGAGGTCACGCGTCTCATAATAGTTGGTCTTTTTCTTGATCTCTTCGACCTTGTTGCGCCGCGTAAGCTTCAGTGCCGCGAGGCTCTTCTCTGAGAAAAAATGAATAAAACGTGGACGGGGTCAAAGTGAACACGAGGCTTAGGCGTGGCCATGGCTGCAGGGGGTTGACTTACCTTCGGCGTTCCCTTTGCGGTTGTACCATAATTGAACGATTCGGCGAGTGAAAAGAATTCTAGAAGCCAATGTTTTGGTCATGTGAGCAGGAGGGGCAGATGACGTACATTATGGGCCCGACGATAGCTGGGAAGGCTTTGATGGCTTTATCCACAGGGCTGTTGACTCTGTGCTTGCTCGCCTGCGGAAGTAGCTGTGCATACCACAAGCCAAGATAGGCACCCCATCCGGCAATGGTATACAAAGTAACAAGTAGAGTGGCGCGTCGCTCGCGGAGGCGGATCTCACCCAGCCGCGTTTCACGCTTCTGGATGTCAAGAGCGAGCGCAGCCAGAATCTGACCAAAGTCTTCGGGTTCCCTCTGCAGATACATTTTAAACATCATCTGCGTGAAGTAGAAGAGACAGCCACGCACCTTTTTGAACCAAGAAAGGAGGCCCATGGTTGATGAATGACGAACAGCGAGCTGAGCCGAGCTGTTACACGTTAAGCAAGTGGAGCGTGTACACCACGTGATTAATGAGTCGTGTCATCGGCCCGGCTCGGACCGTGTATACAGTAAGTCGCGTTTCGCGTTGGGGGGGCGAGGTCGATCGAGGAGGTCGAGGTTGCTGTGACGCATACGCGGATGTCGACAAGAACCGAATGTTCAAAAATGCTGGATACTCCGTTAGACGTTCCCGCTCATCTCTCCCTATACTTCTCAAGCGACACGCAGCAACTACCCTTCCGATAGACGGACACACGCGCAAACTTCTTGACAACCAGTCCCCTGTAGAAAAAAAGAGCAGAAAAGGGAAAAATAAGGACGATCCTAGTAAGTCTAAGCACACTTGTAACCTCGGAGAAATCATTGACTGTCTGCTGGCAAAGTCAAACGCAACGAAGTCGGCGTGCAACTCCTGTCGCGTCGTTTACACCGTCAGATATTCAAAGATGTCTCTTTCCCTCCCCCTGAACCCCGCTTTGTCCATATCGCTCAAGAGCACCTCGAGATGCATGGTCTCGACCCCAAAAAAGGTTCCGTGCTCCCCGATACAGCCTTCACTCTACCCCCTCTTCAAGGGCACAACATCGACGAACACTTTCACCGTATCGGACTACGCGCGGCTCTTCCGTGGTCTGACCTCGCTGTAGATCTCGTAAAAGCCCAACTCCCTCCCACTCCTGATCATTGGGACATCCAAGCCGGGTGGACCAAGTACCACTATCGCCCTGACGGCTCGAGTTACAGCGAGCATGTAGAATATCCCCACCACGATGGACAGCCCGAACAAATGCTTGTCTTCGATGTCGAGACAATGCCCGAATATCATCCCTACGCCGTCATTGCCTGCGCAGCAACCCCCAACGGCTGGTATGCCTGGATATCTCCCTGGCTTCTCGACCAGAATGCCGATCCAGACCAACTCATCCCCTTCGGTGGCCCGAACGTGGCGCGTCTCATCGTCGGACACAACGTCTCGTATGACCGCGCCCGCATACGCGAGGAGTACAGCCTGGCTGGCAGCCGCACGCGGTTCCTCGACACGATGTCGCTACACGTCGCTGTCAAAGGCATATCATCGCACCAGCGCCCCGCGTGGATGAAGCACCGCAAGTCTAAAGACCAGGCGCGCGAGCGGGTCGAGGAGGCCGAGGAGGCCGTCGTCGCACTGCTGCAGGAGACCTCGTCACGCCAGGCAGCGGAGCCGGACGGCACGAAACGGGAGGAGCTGCACGCCATGCGCTCTGCGATGGAGGAGAGCCTGCTGCCCGCCGGCGTGCAGGGAGAAGACGCGCACGAGGAAGCGGAGAACAAGAGTTGGGAGGACATAACGTCTGCCAACTCCCTCGCGGACGTCGCGCGCCTACATTGCGGCATCGACATGGAAAAGGCGGTCCGCAATGACTTTATGGCGTGCTCACCGCAGGAGATCCGTGACGGCTTACAGGACTATCTCAACTACTGTGCGAACGACGTGTCTGTCACCCACCGCGTGTACGCCAAGGTCCTCCCCGAATTTCTCGAGTCATGCCCTACCCCGGTGTCCTTCTCCGGCATACTAACGATGGGTTCGAGCTTCCTTCCGGTGAACCAGGAGTGGGAGAGTTACTTGGAGAACGCCGAGCGTACGTATCGGAACTTGGATGAAGGCGTGAAGAAGCGGCTCGTCGACCTCGCGGTGGAGGCCAAGGGTATGATGGAAGACGAAGGCTGGAAGGATGACGTCTGGCTGCGGCAGTTGGACTGGACCCCAAAGGTTGCCGGAAAGTCGAGGGGTATTGGTGTCTCGGAAGCTGTGGGTTTCTTTCCTACTCACTGTCGAGGCGCGCTGACGATGACCTAGGTCGCTGCTGCCAACGACGATGTGTTGGTCCCTGCATGGTATAGCGAGCTCCTGTCCCTTGGCCCCTTCAACTCAAAAATTATCCATCGCACCCTCCCTCTTCTCTTCAAACTCTCTTTCGATGGGCGTTGTCCTCAGTACTCTACGTCGGACAAATGGCACATTATCATCGATGGCCAAATTGTTCGTCCGCCTGTGCCTGGAAAGTCAAAGGTCCTCAGCCTTCTTGGAAAATCGAATGGCCTCACCATGCTCCAATCTGGAAAAATGATGGCTGACGAACACAAGTTAGCTCTCGCTGTCGCCAGTGGAGACCATTCAGAGAAGGTGTCCAAACGGATTCTCCTACTCGCCAAAGACCTCTCAATGTCCGCTGCAGCCTCGAATGATTCTTGGCTGAAGCAGCTCGACTGGACGCCAGTGCAGCACATGCCAACGGATTCGTCAGAGCAAAAGGCTTCTAAGCCACCTAAGCCACCTAAAGTAATGTGGCCCAAGTGGTACTGGGACCTTTCCAGGCCGAGGAAGGATTTCCCACCCGGAACTGTCGACCTCACCCCCCGCACGCGCATTGCGCCACTTTTGCTTCGCTTGTCCTGGCAGGATTGGCCTCTTTTTCACTCCCGCGAACATGGGTGGACGTTCCGCGTATCCCCCGGTGTCGCATTCAAGACGCGCCAGGCGCCACTCACCTTCCATCACCCAACTGACGAGGTGCTGCAGGCGCTTGTACTGCACGACGGCTTCGTGTTCTACAAGTTACCTCACAAGGATGGGGAATCAGCTAACGTCGGCAGCCCGCTAGCCAAGACGTTCATTAAGTATGCGCAGGACGGGACGCTCACGAGTCCCGGGGATGAGGCGCGCAGCGCATTGGACATGAACGCGCAATGCAGCTACTGGATCAGCGCTCGTGACCGCGTACTGAAGCAGATGGTCGTGTGGCAACGCGCGGAGCTTGATATGGGTCTGGGCGTCGGCACAGCGCCGGGCAGCAAGGCAGGCATCATCATCCCGCAAGTGATCACGATGGGCACGGTGACGCGGCGCGCGATCGAGCGCACGTGGCTGACGGCGAGCAACGCGAAGGAGAACCGTGTCGGCTCGGAGCTCAAGGCAATGGTACGCGCACCACCAGGGTACGCCATCGTCGGTGCAGATGTCGACTCGGAGGAGCTCTGGATTTCGAGCGCGATGGGCGACGCGCAGTTCGGGCTGCACGGCGCGACCGCGCTTGGGTGGATGACACTCGAGGGCACCAAGGCCTCAGGCACGGACCTGCACTCCAAGACGGCGAGCATACTCGGGCTCTCGCGCGACCAGGCCAAGGTGTTCAACTACTCGCGCATCTATGGCGCGGGCATGCGCCACGCGGTACAGCTGCTGCTCCAGGTGAACACCGACATGCTACCCGAGCAAGCGCAGAGACTCGCGGAGCAGCTGTACGCGTCGACCAAAGGCAAAAACACGCATCGGCCGGACGTGTTCGGACGCAAGTTCTGGTTCGGCGGCACGGAGAGCTTCGTGTTCAACAAGCTCGAGGAGATCGCGCTCTCGGAGCACCCGACGACGCCCGCGCTCGGCTGCGGCATCACGCACGCGCTCTCCAAAAAGTACCTCCCCGCCGCGTTCGGCACGGACTACATGACCTCGCGCATCAACTGGGTCGTGCAGTCCTCCGGCGTGGACTACCTGCATTTGCTGATCGTCGCAATGGAGCACCTGATCCAGACGTACGCCATCGACGCGCGGTACCTGCTCTCCGTGCACGACGAGCTGCGCTACCTCGTCGCGGAGCGCGACCGCTACCGCGCGGCCCTCGCGCTGCAGGTCGCGAACCTGTGGACGCGCTGCCTCTTCGCGTTCCGCCTCGGCATGGACGACCTCCCGCAGGGCGTCGCGTTCTTCTCCGCCGTCGACGTCGACCACGTGCTCCGCAAGGAGACGGACATGCCCTGCGTCACGCCCTCGCAGCCCGAGCCCATCCCGCCCGGCGAGTCCCTCGGCATCGAGCAGATCCTCGCGCTCACGCGCGGCGGCTCGCTGTGGGCGGACGGGCGCGCGATGGACGAGGAGCCCGCTCGCACGTGGGACCCGCTACGGGGCTACGAGCCCCCGGACTGCATGCGCCATCGCGCGGACAACGCGGCGTGGCTCCGCGCGCAGGCGACCAACTCGTTTGCGGAGGTGAAGTACCTCGCGCAGGAGGCGTCCGGCGTCAGGTTTGAGGGCGACATCGGCCGTGGTGGTGGTGGTGCACGTGCGCGGGGACGGCGGCGCAGTGCTGGGGAAGTACCGGAGCCGGAGGCAGTGACGGAAAGAAGGAACGAGTGGGCAGAGGTCCTGCAGCACGAGATGAGGCGGTTGAGGCTGATACGCTAAGGTCCGGGGGTTTACCTGTTTTGTCTTCGATTGGGTTTCCGAGTACAGTATTATCAAATAGTCATACGATGCCACATAGTAGTAGTAATTTATTGGACACATTCTGACTCTTGATACACTTTCGAGCATTGGCTGCAGCAGCACACTGGTTCCATGGATGCGCTGCGTGATCAACTTCGGTAGTTCCGGGAGCGAACAGCTCGGGAAGATCGCCGAACACCGCCTTCAGGTTCAGGACTCCCACCCCACCACGATACCGCCTGACCCCGATGTGCCTCTTCGGACCCCACGACTGGCCTCACGAAGCGCCGTTTGTGCACCTCGCAAGCCCAAACAACTCATTGTCCTTTGCCCGACGCGCTTCGGACATGTTCGCTACCGTCGCTGGCCGAGACTGGGGCTAGATTCCCCTGGTGCCACATCTTACGATCGCAAACATCGGCTACGGGATCGGCATCAAATCACAAACAATGAGAAGCAGGGGTAAGAAGGCGCGAATTTCCAAATTGGGATACTCGTCGGGTGGGAAAAAATATCGCTAAGCGCGCCTCGTGCCGTATTTGGGCATATCCCGAGGTCGGGCGGCTTCCCACCATCAAACTGCGACCCCACTCTGTGAGACGCGCCCCCTTGTTGGTCGCCACCAACCCTCCGCCCTTCCGCCCTCCGCCCTTCCCACCTGCTGCGCCGCGTCGGTGGTCCATAAATAGGTTGTTGCGCTTTGTGTTCGACAATCAACATGGGCGGGACCGCTATATAAAACCTACGAGACGTCGGGGAGTCACTTCTCATTGCGCCGCCCCCGACATTCCTCCCGCCCCACATCCGTCCCCTCTACCCTTTTGACTCACCTTGACTCCATGCCTTCTTCCCGCTCTTCGAAGCACCATACCCCCTCCTACGTGTCTAGCCCCGCATGGTCAATGAACACGCTCACCGGAACCTCCGCCTCGGGCGCCAGCGGCAGTGGCGGCGTACCACTTCCCGTAACCCCGGTCCTAAACCCTGTGGGTCTGCCCTCCCCGCCTGGGTCCGCCAGCAGGCCGACGCAGTCCGGGTATATATATGCGTCGCAGTTCCCCACGACACCAGGCGCACCACACATGAACACGGTCCCGCTACCCGGATCCCAACGTGCGCACCCATCCCTCCCTCCCTTCACTCCTCCCTGCTTTGCTGACCGCGTTTCATTATCAGACACGCTGCCCACGCCCCCCGTGAGCCCTGAGCGTTCCAGGTACGCTGCTGTATTGAGTGAGCTGCTGGTCTACACCGGCCACCGGCCGGCCAAATTGAACTATAATGCTGTGCAACCCCCGTCTGCGGCGTGCCTCCACCCGTCCTGCAACCCGCACATGCTGAACGAGCCGGCCATCTCAACGCGCGCGCCGTGCCTCGTCCTTGAGATCCCAGGCGTCTCTGGCGGCGCGTTCTACGCCTCGTCCGCCGGCGGCCACCACGCCGTGAGTGTGCGCGAAGTCCTCTACGCCCTCCACGCGAAGCTGTCTGAGCGCGCCGGCCAAGCCGACTTCAACCAGCTGCCAAGCGACAGTCACCGGCGCGCGGCCTCTGCGAGCTTCAACAGGCGCAACGCAGTTGCGCCCGACCCGGCTGGCCTGCGCCGCTCTGATCTCCTTGGCGGGCGCACAACATTTGCCGGGCTCCAGCGTGCCGCAAACGGTGCAGATGTCTGGCTCGTGCACTTCATTTGAAGCACTCCCGCCTAACTCCCTCAAGCAAAGCAACAAGAGATAGAAATGATCGCGCCAGTAAAGACTTTTGAAGTGAGAGAATAACTTAAGATGTAGAACCTTCGACAACGCACGGACATTGGTTTTTGGTTGCGTGCACACCGACTCAACGGACTCGCTTCGGGATGGGGTTGCCGGCTGCCCCACAAAATAAATGTATTGCGGACAATTGGACTCTTCGTGTATTCCTATCACTGTATCACTTATCTTCTCCCCACTCCACCTTTCGGTCTCCCCTCTCACTTTTTATCGCCCCTCAGTCTCCATACCACCTCTATTTGTGTCTCCTACTCCACACGTCCCCGTATGGCGGTGTTGTTGTGTATCAATAGTCGATGGCCAATATGAAAACAATCTCATAGTCGGAAATGACAATTAAAGATGCAGCGCAAACAAGTTCACATTGGGGGGAATAAAAATGTTTCCCATTAGCCGACTCGAACGACTGACCTCGTCATAGACAATGTGACTTTGATCACGTTACTAGTGACGCGCTCTACCAACTGAGCTAAACGGGACATACTTAGCTTTTCACAATTGGAGTCATCTTGCTGTGCCATCTGGGGTATTTTGCGTGCACGCGCTCATGCTGCCATTTGTCACCTTCATTTGTTTCTTGGCATAGCCGCATCTGGATCGCCAGTAGTCCCGGAGAATCGAAAGTCCTCTTCGTCTAAAGTTACCAACTGACGTGCCAGGTGTGGTGCCGCTATCCCATGACGAGCGCGATCGATCACGCCGAGGCTAGCGCACACATTGAGAGACAGGCACATGGCGTGTGTGTCGGGGGTCTTCTCCTCTCTGTCACGGTTACGGGCGGTAGGGCGTACAAATGACGCTCCGCTAATCCTGGCACATCTCCTTCTGAGCTGAGACTACCTGTGGGGAATGGATGAAAGCTCTGGACCGCCACCTCCATCCATTGCCTCACTGTAGTCGAAAATTTAGATGGACCCTCATTTATACTCCTATCAGTGGGCTTCTGTATTCTTCGCAGGGGTGTAGATATGTCGAGCAAGGATATGGGGGAAAGGCTGGGTAGTGCGGACCGGCCACGAGACGAGCAGGGATGACGATGAACCAAAGCTGACGGACTCCAGGCGCTTGTTAAGAAAAGTGAGATAATGTCAGGGAAAAACTAGTCATTTCAATGTAGGTCTACACTAAGACAACGGGACCAAGGAATGATATATAGCGAAATCCGATAAAAACACTAATTATGAGACCGAAAGTGTGTGGGACTGAGCCGAATGATTGCGCTTGCCTTTGTAGTTGCCTTGAAGATAGCTGGTGATGGGTTTGCACGTGACAAAAAATATATTACGCGAGTACTACTGACCTGACATTATTATCCGTAGAGAAGGCCCATCAATGCTACGCATTTTGCTCGCCATGATCGCCCGATAGAGTTGTTTGATGGCCATTTTTTCATTTCTTCCCTTATACTCTCCCGGGCAAGCTGGGAAGGGCTTTTGCACTTGGAGTTTTCCGCGTTTAGATTTGCACCATATTTGAGAAGGATCCAAGCCCCATCGAGCGACACAAGGCGCGACGCTAGGTGTAAAGGGGTTTCGTGGTCCTGGTCTCGTGCGTTCACGTCCGCGCCGCGCTCTATTAATAGCTGTGCGACACCAAAACGATCTTTGTCAGGGTGACCCTTGGCTCTCCACACTCGGTGCAATGGAGTCAAGCCTCGGTTTCCCTCTGTGTTGACATTCGCGCCATGGTCGAGGAGGATCCGCACGAACTTGAGTTCTACAAAGTAAGATGCAGGATGTAATGGGGTTTGGTGGTACTTGTCTCGTGCATTCACGTCCGCGCCACGCTCTATCAATAGCTGTGCAACTCCGAAACGATCCGCGTCAGGGCGATCTCCGGCCCACAACACTCGGTGCAACGGGGTTCGGCCCTGGTAGTCCGCCGCGTTGACACTGGCATTAGCACCATGCTCGAGGAGTATCCGTGCCAACCTGACTTCAGGAAGGTGACATGCCAAGTGTAACGGGGTTTCGTGGCCCTTGTCTCGTGCGTTCACGTCCGCACCACGCTCGAGTAATAGCTGTGTAATGCCGAAACGATCTTCTTTTTTCTTGGATACAAACCCGAAACGATCTGCGCCAGAGTAATCGCCGGGTTCCAACAGCTGGTGCAATGGGGTCCGGGACTGGTTGTCTTCCGCCTTGACATATGCGCCATGGTTAAGGAGCACCCGTACGACCTCGGGATCCCGCATGAGCGATGCATTGTGTAACGCGGTTGCGTCTTTCCCGTCCCGGGAATCCACCTCCGCGCCATGCTTCAGTAATAGTTGAACGAGATCGAGGCAACTGCCAGTGTCTTCGCTCCTCGGAAACGCGCGCTTCGACACCAGGTGCAAAGGAGTCTCGCCAACAACGTTCCGGGGATTAACATCCACTCTATGTTGAAGTAGCATCTGAGCTACCTCAAAATACCCCCGAGCTGCCGCCAGATGTAGTGGAGTCAAGAAGTCTTTCTGCTGGGCATTTACATCTGCGCCATGTTCGAGGAGAAACCGCACTGCGCCGACTGCCACATCGTCAGACCATTCAATTGCTCGGTGCAGTGGAGTGTCTGCAAACCGCCCTTGAACTTCAACGTCCGCGCCGTGCTCAAATAGGAGTTCTGCGACCCGGATATGTCCTCTGTGCAGTGCTACGACCAGCGGATAGTCGTGCGCACCGCCAGCATTATTTAGGAGCTGTGGGTGTTTCTTGACAAAGTATTCGGTGAGGTCGTAAAATCCATAAAGCGCGGAGTAATATAAGGGTTTTGAATAATTGGCGTTCCGTGCCGGTGAGTAACGACGTAATAGCCCGTCTATATCATATATCTTGAGCCACACTTCAAACTTCGTCGAGTCAAAGAGTGTCTTCATTGGAAGCATAACGCGCGACAATACGCTCCCGACTTGTGTGTGAGAAACCCAGTATCTGGCAGCATACTCTGCCAGAGGAATCTTCATAGCGTTCTTTCTGCTGCAGCCATCATCTAAACGGAGTAAAACGCCAAGGGATGCCTGGGCAAGGGTCGTGTGCGCATCGTCGGGGAGAATGTGATAACACGAGATATTTTCGCTCGAGGTGGAAAGACGGCCCGACGTAAGGAATTCCAGGACTGAAAAATGCGAAAATTGGACGACTCGCGAACCGTCGCTGTCGGTTATGGTAATCAAGCCCGGACAGGTGGAGAGCAACTCCCGTTCTTGGGCATTCGACCGCCGATATATCGGAACTTCACCCTCTGACGCATCAGGATCGGAAAAGAGGATCTCCGCAAGTTCGTCAACACGAAGGGGTCGAATGGCCACAGCCAGGCATTGGAGCAAGCGTTGGGCATGACTTCGGTTCGCTTCATGAATTCCCTTCAGGATGCGCTCGTAGGTCTCGTCCAGGGTTTTGGGTAGATTGTTTAGAAAGTGCCGAACCCTCGATGGGAGACAAAGCCTCAGCATTTCCAGTTGACAGAACACCCATCGGAACCTATATGAAAAACATTGAGAAAAAGTATCTGCGATAGTATGGCAACACCTTACATGCCATCAGCTTTCTCAGATAGCGTCTCAATGACCAGCTCCTTGTCATCATCCGGCCAGCTATTATCATTAGCAATAAAATTGACCTCAGAGCTGATATATTTAGCGATATCTTCCATGTGTTCGGTTTGGTCGTGAAGGGAGACGCGGTGAGATGTCAAACGCTCAAGACGGTTGCGGATGTCTACCTCCGGCCTACTAGAGATGCATATATGTAGATTCGGGAGGCGGAGATTAACAAGGTTGTTTATAAGGCTGAGAACGCGTTCTCGGGGAGATCGCACGCCAGTGGTGTTGGGAGATTCATCAATGGCGTCCACGATGACGTAAATTGGCTGTTGGGTCATAGCCGAAAGCATGTTCGTTAGACAGTTGATCATGACTTCGTCGCTGGGTTGTTGCGTGCCATTCCCATATGCTGAATAAACACGGGAAATTATATTGCAACAAGGAATCGAGTGCGCAGCAAACTGGACGAGCAGGGAAGGCAAAAGGTTGTGGCGATGCTTCTTATTGTTATCTCTGAAATCAAAATAGAAATACGCCACAGAGGCTCTTCTGCCCTCGCACAGTGATATGATACGCTGGATGATCGCGGAGCTGGTCAAGAATATTAAGCTTCCATGTAAGGAGATATCATAGAAATGGCGAACCAGAGGATGCTCTTCCCCGAACCAGCTATAAATGACGGGAGCCGTGAGGGACAAGTAAACGACAGGTTTCCAGGAACGTACGTTTGCCATGGATCCATAACAGGGAGCCCGTGGAACGCCATTCCTGAAAGATACGGCCTTCTAAAAACCAAGTAGCCGTTTCCTCGTGGAGGTCACGTAACCCGATGTTGTAATTCGTCGACGGGTCAGGCGGAGATAGCCACCCTTTGAGCTTCGGTAGCACCTCCCCCCCTATAGTCATGTGTGAGCTCCCACGAGGTATCACGACGATGCCAAGACGGTACGAACAATCGCGGGCGGACATTTTGGCCACGATCTCCTTAACTATCGCTTTTATTTCCTTCGTGTCTAATCAAAAGATGTTCAAGATACATGGTGTAGCTAGATGAAAGAGTTACACACCGTCCTTGAGAAGGTTGGTATCTCTTGACACTTGTGCGATACCCGTCAGAAGCTCCCGCTGTTCCAATTCACCAAACCTTAGTAAAGCATCCTCGAGGTCGTTCATTCCCGCCACCTTCTTAAGAAATATTTCTAGTCGAACCTAAATGAGGAGCAGCTTATCACAGAAAGGTGGACCGACTTGTTCGACCCTCCTTTATCCCTTTTGTCGCAATAGCAAGTATCGACAGAACTTCGGCTATAATCTTTGAGAGCTCGTCCGTCACCGCAGGACTCGGTGGGACATCGGTATAGATCTTAAGGCGTCCAAAGAAGCTTTCGATTCTGCCGAAGAGTTTGACAAGCATATCGCGGTTTGCCACAGTGCTCTTAGCCGCCTAGCGGAGATCAAGTTCCCAATCCACGCAGAGAATTAGGCAAGGAAACTCACTACGAGGAGAATGCCGATTCCAGAAAAGATGATTTTGGTAGGGGGGAATACCTGAAGTTAACGGGAAAAGAGTCAAAAACAGGTAACGAGGCAGCCTGGTTCTGTAACTTACCGAGCCAGCGCCCTCGCCAAGGGTGGCAGAGAGCGCATTGAGGATATTCACAGTTGGGTTAAGCCACTTGGTGAGTCGCCCATCGCTACTCCGAAGTTGATTCAACTCGTTGGCTTTCTCTTCAAGTATGGTGAGGATAGCTTCGGGAGAATCACAGCCTTTTATCTCAGCAGCGAGTGGGTGAGAAGTCAGGTCTTTGCCGGTCTTCTTCTCATACTCTTTCAGGGCCTTTTCGAAGATTGGTTGAAAACTTGATGAAGAAGATACCTGAATTATGGACGACATTGTGCCGATTGCGAGGAGGTAGACAACGTATGGGTAGAATCAGGCAGAACCATGACCAGGAACACATTTCCTAGCCTGGGAATGTGGGCATTGCCTCATGTACAGTATATGACGAATCAATCGATCGCCTGTTGCCCTCATGCTAACTTACGGGGACATCGATAGACGGCGGCGTTGGACGTGCGCTGGCAACAAACATGACTTCATCCGCAGTCACTGAATGTAGTGGACGGGAAGTTCAACTTGAAGGTTGCCACGGAGTCACGGATTCGAAAAAGTTTTTCGGAAAAAATATCCTGATTTGGCAGCAGGTCCTCTGAAATTCCTGACACACCAGCCATTCCCTCGTCTCGTCTCCCATCTTCTCGGCCGCCTTGCGTGTGAAGTCGTGGAGGGCGCGGTCCTCCCCTCGCCCCCATTTTCGCTCCCTCATCACCTTCCCCCGGCCTCCAATGGATTACCTTCGCCGACGGATGATCCTCCTCGCCCCGCCCTGCACTCTACCCTTTCATCTCCCCGCCCTGCCTTCCCCAATGCTCCCCCTCCCTTTCCTTCCTCCCTTCACCTGTGTGAGCTATGACCCTCTCTGCCATCCTCGTCCTTTCCGTGGTCTCCCTTATTTAGCATGTGGGGGCAGTCCTCCCCGTTGTCACCAGCTTCCCTGCGCTCTTCGCCATTTCCCCACCTGCTCTTCCCTACCCGCCCTGCCGAACCCCTCCTCGCAGTCTCATATTGGCCGGTTCAAACGTTTGTTCGCTACCTGGTAACACAGGAACCAGCCTCGGTCTGCCTCATGCGAAATACTTTGCAATCAGCTCCTAGCTCACTGTCATGGTGGAGCCTGGACGTGATGTGAGCCGTGTGGGGTGTTGTTCCCAATCGTCGTCCGAGTCCGCAAGCCGCGCCAACACGTGCACCGAACTGGCCCGTATACCAGCCAATTCTCTCATCGACATCCCCGTTCTCACCACTTTCCCTCGTCTTCTTAGCCGCGTGTAGAGCTGTGGAGGGCGCCGCCCTCTCCTCGCCTCTGCCCCCACTCCCTTGAGCTGTCCTCAGGACCCTCCCCCGACCTCCAAACGGTTTCTTTCGTCCTCGCGTGCGAGGGATGATCCTGCCCCCTCCTCGCCCTCTTCCCTTTCCCCATCGCGCCCTGCCTACCCCTGGCCCTCATTCCTTCCTTTGCCCGAGTGAGTAAGTCACGACCATACCTGAGCCTCCCTGCCATTCTCGTCCTTCCTTTGGTCTTCCTCTTCATTCTTCCCCGTTGCCACCAGCTTCCCCGCTCTACACCACTTCACCACCCTTCCTGTCCGCCTTGCCGAATCCCTCTTCGCAGTCACATGCGAGGGTCGACCCTTGCTGCCGTCACTTTCGCTCTACCTCCGTCTCCTTTTTTTTTTTTGAATACATTTTTGTGCGCCTGAGGGTAGAGTACCCTGTATAGCACTACACAATCAATGTCCTCCGTCTCCTTACCTGCGCTACCGCCTCCCATCATTGTCCCTTTCTCCCCGCCGTCCCAGCCATTTGCACCCCCCGCCGCCAGCCACATGTGAGGTGTAGGTGTCGCCGACCTTTCTACTCACTACTGCCACTTGCTTGCCCACCACCCCGCCGCCGGCCTCCCCTCTACTTGCGCTTGCCACTGCCTTCCTGTGCCACCTACCTATCACTGGTGCC
Source organism: Lactarius deliciosus (assembly GCA_021525775.1). Classification (NCBI taxonomy): domain Eukaryota; kingdom Fungi; phylum Basidiomycota; class Agaricomycetes; order Russulales; family Russulaceae; genus Lactarius; species Lactarius deliciosus. Next base: position 11,817 of record JAKELK010000455.1, on the reverse strand, counting down.
AACGCCTCGCCATACTTGCTATGCCCACCACCACCACCTCGCCTACGCGTGCTGGACAGCCCTCACCGGTTACCGCAGTCTCCTCTGTGACAATGGGAGGCAGGCGGTGCGAGGGAGAGGGAGACGGTCAGAATCTCCCTCACATGTCATGGAAAGGAGAGCACGGGAGGTGCGCAGGCAGGGTGAGCAGACACCACCTGGGCCATCCCTTCTCCTGGATCGTTCACCTTCTCCTCCCACTATCACCTACCTCACCTTCCCCCTCAGCTTGAATGCCGTGGGTCGTGATGGATGCGAGGACCTTAAAATCATGGCTTCTGGATTCATCCTCATCCTTCCGGCACCTTGGTCTCACCTCAGATAATCCGTTCCACGAGGTTTCATGGCAGCCAAGTTGCACTTTTTTCCTGCTCACCGTCCCCCAAGCTGATGCGTCAGACATGGGAACGGGAATGCGGAGGCGGAAGAGAGGAATCACCACACACGTTAATGTTTCAAGGTGTCCGCTGAAATCGACAACGAATTGTTCGCCGCGCTCGTCGTCGGATGGCAACCCCGTTCTCTTTCGTTCGTTGATAGGGCGGTCCGGTATACAAATAACGCTCCCCCGTCGCCCGCTCTCATCCGTGCAGTACACATTTTCTACCTTCCTCGTAAGCTCTGGACCACTTCTCGTCTCATTGCAATTTGCGTGGATCCTTGTAAATCCTATTAGCAGACTTCGGTACTATTCGAAGAGATGTATATGCAAGCGTATATGTGTTGAGAAAGCCGATATGTGCAGACTAGCCACGAGGTGAGCAGCGAGGGGAAATCTAAGGGCCTGTCTGGCGGCGAAATAGGGAGCGGCGGTGGTCGCATGCGACCTCTTTCGCCAGGGTGGGAGAAGAGGTGTACGATTTGTGCCCGATGCTTTGGTCAAATCAAATAGATAACCTCATGAAATTGTCACGTGTGACTAAGCGTGACCTCTGTGAGCAGGTTCAGTCACTGGCAACACCACTGCCTATGATGAACACGATTGAAGAAGGCTTCTCCGCTCCGACAATGACCTCGCCTGCACTGTGAGTGTATCATCGCAAGCGCGGAGCTTGCGGGCACTTATTTTGTCGCGATCAGGTCCTGAGACTGGGCGTATAACTCCGAGTCAACATCTAAGACCACTTTTATCCGTGCCGCCATTAGTTCAGGATAAAAACTCCTGCAAAAACTACTGAAGTCAGCGCAAACAACAGGTCGCACATTAGAGTAAATATCAGGAAACCTCAATAAATATATGCAACGCACGGGAAAAATACAACAGGTGGAACAGAGACCTGCGCAGTACTTGGCGCAGTACGGCAATTGGATCGACATGGTGAACTGCACATTGTCGCGTCTCACAAGATTCACGAATAATACCGCTGACGCTTGCCCTGAGAATGGTAAGTACATGCTAAATCCCAAACTTTGGAGCGAACCTCTAGTCACACATGCCATTAGTCGAGCGGTCCGAGTAGACAATAGCTGCAATCCTTTTGAGTCTAAGGTGACGTGCTCTATCGTGATCACAAGGGTTTATAAATCACATTTACATTGGTTGTGATCTGATAGCGTCCGTATAGAGCAGACCCATCAACGCTACACCTTGTACTCGCTGAGCTCGCCTGATAGAATATTCGAACGGCGGTCGTTCCATCTCTTCCCTCATCCTCTCTCGTGCGAGCTGGAATGGGATCTTTCCCTCTATGTCTTCCACATTCAGATCTGCACCATTCTTGAGAAGAATCCAAGCCAGGTCGAGTGACACAAGGCGCGATGCTAGGTGTAAGGGGGCTTCGAGGTAGTTGTCGGGTGTGTTCGCGTCCGCACCATGCTCCAATAATAGCTGCGCAACACCAAAACGATCTTCGTCAGAGTTATACCTGTCTCCCAACACTCGGTACAATGGCGTCCGGCCCCGCTTGTCCTTTGCATTGACTTCCGCGCCATAGTCGACGAGCATCCGCACGAACCTGAGTTCCGGACAGTAAGACGCCAAGTGTAATGGGGTCTCGTGGTCCTCGTCTCGTTCGTTCACGTCCGCACCAAGCTCTACTAATAGTTGTGCAACTTCCAAACGACCTTTGTCGGAGTAACTCTCGGATTGCGACACTCGGTGAAACGGGGTCTGGCCCCGCTTGTCCTTTGCGTTGACATCCGCACCGTGGTCGATGAGCATCCGCACGGACATGAGTTCCGGAAAGTAAGATGCCCAATGTAACGGGGTTCCGTGGTGCTGGTCTCGTGCGTTCACGTCCGCACCACGCTCTACGAATAGCTGTGCAACGCCGAATTTATCTTTGTCAGAGTAACCCTTGGCTTCCAACATTCGGTGCAATGGGGTTCGGCCAAAGTTGTCCTCCGTGTTGACATTCGCGCCATGGTCGAGGAGCATTCGCATGAGTTCAGGAATGTAAGACACCAAATTCTTGTCACCCAGCACTCGGTGCAATGGGGTCCGGCCAAAGTTTTCCTCCGTGTTGACATCCGCGCCATGGTCGAGGAGCATTCGCATGAGTTCAGGAATGCAGGACACCAAACAGTTACGCAACACTAGGTGCAATGGCGTCGAGAGGTGCTCCCGCTGGGGATTTACATCCGCGCCATGTGTAAGCAGAAACCGCACCGCGCCGACCACCAAGTCGTGGTGCCATCGACATACAATGTGCAGTGGAGTCCATTCCGTCCCTCGACCGTCAACGTTCGCGCCGAGCCGAAATAGGAGTTCTGCGGCCCGGATATATCCTCCGTGCAATGCTGCGACCAGCGGATAGTCGTGACTGCCGCCAAAATCGTTCACGTGTTGCGGGTGTTTCTTGGCAAGGTGCTCAACGACGTCACAAAATCCACAAAGGGCGGAATAGTATAAGGGTTTCGCGGTTTCTCGGGGCGTGTGCCAATACGGTTGCCGGTCTATATCATATATCTGGACCCACGCTGCAAAGTATGGCTTGTCCGGGTCAAAGAGTGTCTTCATTCTATCCATCATGTGCGACGATACGCTCCCGGCTTGCACGTGGGAGACCCAGTGTTCAGCAGCATATCCGACCAGAGGAATGGTCTGGATCCCTCTCCCGGCGCCCCGTGTGTCGACGCGACCGTCCAAACGGAGTAGAACGCCAAGGGACCCCTGGGCAAGGGTTGTGTGCGCAGCTTTGGGGAGAACGTGATAACACAAGATATCTTCACTTGATGCAGAAAGACGATCCGACGTAAGGAATTCTTTCACCGAAAAATGCGAAAATTGGACCACTCGTGAACCGTGTCTGCCAACGATGGTAATCAAGCTCGGACACGCGGAGAGCAACTCTTGTTCTTGATCTTCCGACCACCAATCTGCGTCCAACGTCGGAACTTCTTCCTCAATCGCATCAGCGTCAAAAGTAAGGATCGCGGCAAGCTCGTCAACACGAAGGGGTCGAATGGCCACAGTCAAGCATTGGAGTAAGCGCTGGGCATAAACTTGGTTCGTTTTGTGAATCTCCTTGAGGGCCCGCTCGTAGGTTTCGTCCAAGCTGTCGGGTAGTTCATTTATAAAATGCCGAACCCTCGATCGGAGACAAAGCCTCAGCATCTCCAGCTGACAGTAAACCCATCGGAACCTGGATGACGAATTGTAAGCTGAGGAATCGGGGAGAGAACGACAACACCTTACATGCCGTCAGCTTTCTCAGAGAGTGTCTCGATGACCAGCTCCTTGTCGCCTTCCCGCCATCGTTTGTGATCGGCAAGAACATCGACCTCCCGGCTGATATATTTAGCGATGTCCTCCTTGTGTCCAGCTTGGTCGTGAAGAGAGACGCGGCGAGACGTCAAAGGCTCAAGACGAATGCGGATGTCTACCTCCGGCCGACTCGTGACGCAGATGTGGAGATTCGAGAGGTCGAGATCAAGAAGGCCTTTTACAAGGCTGAGAACCCGGTCACGGGGGGATCGCACGCCAAAAGTATTGGGACATTCATCAAGGGCGTCTAAGATGATGTAAATTGGGTGTTGGATCGTAGCTGAGAGCATGTCCGTTAGACAATTGATCAAGACATCATCGCTGGGTTGTCGCGTGCCTTTCCCGTGTGCTGAATAAACACGGGACATCATGTCGCAACAAGGAATCGAGTGGGCAGCAAACTGGATGAGCAAGGAAGGCAGGAGGTTGTGGCGGTGTTTCTTGTTCTCGTCTCTAAAATCAAAGTAGAAATATGCCACGGACGCTCTTTCGCCATGGCACAGTGATAAGATACGCTGAATTATCGCAGAGCTGGACAAGAACATTAAGTTGCTGTGTAAGGAGAGATTGTAGAAATAGCGAACCAGAGGATGCTCTTTCCCGAACCGGCTAGTATGAATGGCGGGAGCCGTCAGGGACAAGTAAAGCCAGGTTTCCAGGAACATACGTTTGCCATGGATCCACAACAAAGAACCGGCCGAATGCCATTCCTGAAAGATATGACCTTCTAAAAACCAGGTCGCTGTTTCCTCGTGGAGGTCACGTAACCCGATGACGTAATTAGTCGATGGGTCAGGCGGAGATAGCCACCCTTTGAGCTTCTGTAGTACTTCCTCCACTATGACCGTGCGTGAGGTCCTACAAAGTATCGCAACGAGGTCAAGAGGGTACGAACAATCGCGAGCGTTCATTTTGTCCGCGATCTTATTAACCGTCGCTTTTGTTTCACCCGCGTCTGACCAAAATATGCAATTGAAAATATGTTCAAAATGGATTGTGTCGCCAGTGAAAGCGTTACACACCGTCCTTGAGACCACTGGTATCCCTTGAGACCTGGGCGATCATTGTGAGGAGCTCTCCCTGTTCCAACTTTCTAAGCCTTTGTAATGCATCCTCGATATCGTTCATTCCCGCCAGCTTCTTTAAAATCGTTTCTGTTTAAAGTAAAGCGAGACGCAGCTCATCACAGGGGATATTAGACCCACTAGTTCTTCTTTCCTTCACCCCCTTTGTCGCGATGGCAAGAATTGACAGAACTTCGGCCATGATCTTCACAAGTACATCCATCACCGCTTGAGTCGGTGGGACTTCGGTGTAGGTCTTGAGGCGTCGAAAGAAGCTTTCGGTTCTATCAAAGAGTTCGACTAGTACATCGCGGCTTGCCACAGTGCTCTTTGCCGCCTGCCAGAGTTGAGGCTCTCATGACCCGTGCAGAGAACCGGGCAAGAAAACTTACTACGAGGAGAATACCTATTCCAGAAAATATGATTTTGGTAGGGGGGAATACCTGGAAATTAACATGGGTGAGACAGACATGTTACAAGCCTGGCTCTGGTGATTTACCGAACCAGCGCTCTCGCCGAGGGTGGCAGAGAGCGCGTTGAGGATATTCACGGTTGGGTTGAGCCACTTGGTGAGTCGGACATTGCTACTCCGAGATTGATTCAGTTCGTTAGCTTTCCCTTCAAGTACGGCGAGGATAGATTCGGGAGAATCGCAGTCGTTTATCTCAGCAGCGAGTGGGTGGGCAGCCAGGTCATTTCCAGTCTTCTTCTTATACTCTTCGAGGGCCTTTTCGAATATCGATTGAAAGTTTGGAGTAGACGAAGAGGGTACTTGCATTGTGATGATTGCTATGAGCCAGTAACTTAGACGGTACTAGTATTATTATGAGAGGAGGAACACGTTTCCCGCCAGGCTGTGAACATGTGCACTGCTTCGTGTATGTGATGATGTCAATAAACGCCCTCAGGCCTCGGTGATATCGACGGCAGTAATAGACGTGCAGAACACACTGGTATGACTTGGATGACATTGTCTGCTGTGAGACAAACTCAGGCTCGTCAGTCGCGACCAGTTTACCAGCCCAAACGCGATCACAGTTTCTACAGACTTTGTAGCCTCCCTCGGCCCATCCATTGCACTTTACCAGTACTGTATCCTATTCGTGATTTTCCCTCCACATCAAGCTGCATCGATGAAGTGGGTGGCCCACTGGCAGCAAGCAACGCGTGCACCCCCTGAAATTCTTGACACGTGGCACACCAGACTCACTGGCTATTGCATATGTTGTCTTCCCTCTCACTAGATCTCACTTGTCCCTCACCGTCTCACCCGACGTCCTCGTCCCCTCCCTGGCCTTTCCCTCCACCGCCTTGCGTCTGAAGTCGTGGAGGTGCCGTCCGGCGTCATCATTTCGCCTCCACTTTCGCCCTCTCATCGCCCTCCGCCCTCCGCCGGCCTCCAAAAGATTACCTTCGTCTTCGTACGAGGCATGGTCATCTCGCCTAACCTCGCCTTACCCTCTGCGGGAGGGCCCTTTCCTAGCCCCTCCCCGCCTTCGCCGGCGCCCTCCTGGCCTTCCTTATTCCCTTCGCCCGAGTGAGCGAGCCTACCTGAGCCTCCCTGCCAACCTCGTCACTCCCCTGGTCTCCCTCATTTCACACGTGCGGGGCAGTCCCCGCCCCTGTCGCTAGCTTCCCCGCACTCTTCCCTCCCTCTTTCAGCTTCACCTACCCTGTCGTTCCCTTTCCGCCTTGCCGAACCCCTCATCGCTAGTCACATGTGAGTGAGACTCGCCGCAGTCTCCCTATCCGCACTACCCCCTCCTCCTTACCGATACCTCTCTCTATCCCCATCCCCGCCCTCTGCACCCCCCCGCCCTCTGCACCCCCCCGCCCCCAACCCGGCCTTCCCTCATCTTTTCGGCTGCGTGTTGAACTGTAAATGTCGAGGGCGCCGTCTTCGCCTCGCCCCCACTCTCGCCCTCTCGTTGCTATCGCACCCTGCGATCACACTCTCCTGGCCCCCATTACCTTACTTCATCCACGCGTTCGAGGTATAGTCCTACTTTACCCCGCCCTCCGTTCGCTTCCCCGCCCCGCCCCCTGCCCTTTCCTCGCCTCGCCCTTACTCCATCTTCTCCGTTGCTCTCACACTGTTCCCCCCTTCGCCTGAGCGACTGAGCAGCGACCCTACCTGACTCTCCCCATCTCCTCATTTTGTGCGTGCAAGGCACATTCCTCTCCGCCATCACGCCTCTTCGCCACCTCGCCGCCCTCCCGCTATTCTCTGCCCGCTGCTAGTGCCATCCGCCCAACAGCCTCGTGTTTACCGCTGTGACCGCTCCTCTCACTCTCCATTGTTTCGTTTACCCTGTCCCCGTCTCCTACCCGTGCTCGTCCTCCCCGCCCTCCGCTTTCCCTGCGAACCTCTTGTTGCGGTCTTCCTCACCTGGCCTCCGTCTCTCCTCCTTGCCCCCACCATCGCCACTCTCTGGACCTCTGCTATCGCATGTGAGGTGGGCATCGCTGCCCTGCCTGTTCATGTCGCCGCCTTTCCCCCAATACTCACGCTTGCCACCGCCACCTCTCCCCCGCCGCAGTCCTCCCCCTGGCACTATCTCCCTGGCGTACCCGCCATATGCCTGCTTTTCCTGCCGCCACCTCGCCTCCACGTGCCAGGCAGTCCCCACCGATCGTCGCAGTCTCCTCTGCCCTGACGTTGTCTGTTCACCTTGGTGGCACGCCTTCCAACACCTCCCACGCTCTCCTCGCTGCTGCATGTGAAGGAGATCGTTACTTCCACTGCCTTCTCTCTATCTGCACCATCTTCCTTCCCTCGCTGTCTCCCCGGCCTGCCCGGCCTTTACTTCGCTCCCATCTCTCCACACCTCCCCTGCCGGCGCCGCCTCATACCGCATGCGTGGTGTCCACGTTGCCTGCCCCCTCTTTGCTGTCATGTGAGGGGCAACCGTTTCCTCTCCTCTCGCCCTCTCGCCGCTCTCCTTTCCCCTGCTTCCTGGATTTTCCCATCTCCCTCCTCCTGCTTCCTCCTACCATCTCCCCTCCTTCCTGCCCTCTCGTTTCTCTGGCTGCCCCCTCGCCCCCTGGCACCATCTTCCTCTTCCTCCTGCCCTCTTGGTGTCGTTCCCTCCCTCTCCTTGCTAGCATCTCCTCGCCCCACCCGCCGTTTCATTACCCTCCCCTCTCACTGCAGTTGCTCCTCTTCCGAATTGTCTCCTCTCACATTCCTTTACACCATCTACCTGCCCCAGGGCCGCTGCCCCCCACCCACTACCCTCACACCTCTGCCTCCTTCCCGCAATCTCACAACCCTCGGCGTCCTCTTACCACCTCGTCGGGATCTCGCTATTCCCTCTCCGGTTGTCACATCTGAGGGACAACTCTCGCCTCTATCCTCTCCTCCCGGAGTCTCTTCACCCCGCCTGACTTCTGCCGAACCTTACCTGCCCTCTGGCACCCTCTGCTTGCTAGCACCGCTGTGTCTTTACCTGCGCTGCTCTTCCCTCACCATCTTCACTCTCTACCCACTCATCCCGCCTCTACCTCCCTTGGTCACCATCTCCCCTGCTCTGGTCCCCTCTCCCCGTCCTACATGCCCGTCAACTTTGGCCGTCGCGGCCATTGTCATCACCACCCTACCTTCTTCTCCTGCACCCTCGGCTTACATCTGGAAAGTGTGGAAGCGAGGGGCCGAAGGCTTTAACGACAATCTTATCATGACTTCCAAGTCCTTATCTTTCTGGCCTTAGTCTCTCCCTCAGTCCGCTCGTGCTCAGTTGGCATCATGATAACATTCCACGGGGTTTCATGGCGACTGACTGGCCTCCCAGAGTAGGAACTGATTCGCTCTTCTGTGCCTGAAGCCAGAGCTAAGGCCACACTCGAAATATACTGGGAACTACACCATGATACGCCGTTGGCATGACACTTTTTAGCTTATGTCTATTGTATAGGCCGCTTGCACTTTCGCCGGCTCCTTGCGTGTCTTCCCCCAAACCGATGTGCCAGACTCGGGGCTCCCATATAATGACGATTGCTGTACTTGATGCTGTAAGGCCAGCTTGGGCCTGAAATTGTTCATTTTTGGTCTTTTCGGTCTCGGTCCGGCGTCGCGCGGCCTAGCTGCCATATCGGTCTCGCATTCTCACGGCATTGTACCTCGCCATTGATCTCCTCGTCATCCCCGTCGCTTTCTCTCTCTCGCTGTCTTCTTTCTCGCTCTCTCGTGCATCCATTGTTCATCCTTTCTTCGTGCTCGTCACCCACGGCCTTTCCTCTGAAGTTGTCAAGCCGCTTCGCGCTCGTCGATCATTTCGGTCTCGTCACAATTTGTCTCTGGCAAGGGCGCGACTCCACCTTTTGTTCTATAAATACGGACCCTTTGTAATGCAGTGCGCCCGCTGCCGTCAGTCTCGGCGCCGGCCGTTGAACTCGGCTCCGCCATATCGTACCTTACTCCCTCGATTCCGCGTTTCGATCGTCTTCGTGTGCTTATCGTATTCTACCCTCTCTGTCCCTCTCACCTCACCTCTTCATCCCTCCCTACTTGTCCGAGGTAGCTACGGTTCTGCTTGTATTTTAAACCCCTTACTATGCCTGATCACTCATTCGGACGCGATCACTGAGTCAGACGGTCACGCTTAGTCAGGGTCCCATTTTGGAAGCTTTGGGACTCCGCTCGACCGAAGAGGCAAGACCACTCACGTGCACTTCCCTCCACTTTCGGAAAGTAGCCAGCCACTAAATTGAACCCCGACACGGCGTTGGTCGGCAAGCGTGACACAGAGCCTTTTTTCTAACTTCGCAACACAACAAGATTTTAACAAAAAAAAAGTTCGAGTGAATTAAAGAGTAGTACTAGACATCATGTATTTAATTTTGTGGGGATTGAACCAGAGGTGAGTGAGAAAATCGATGTGTTTGACTCAGTGATCGCGTCCGAATGAGTGATCAGGCATAGTATCTCTTGTTGAATACACAGCGCCCGGTTCCCATCTTGTGTTCCCCCTTTTGTTTCTCGCTGCGTGATCGTCCCGGAGGTCAGGCCCAGTCGCCGGCGCGGGCACTCGAAAGACGTCTCATCTCGTTCTCGTCTCGTCTCGTTTGCCCGAGCCCGAGCCCGAGCCCTCGTCCGTTTACATTCGCACTGGCCCTCGCAAACGCGAACGCTCCGGACTCGGCTCGTACAACGCCGCGAACAACGTTTCCTTTCACGGTCCCGGGTGTTAGGGCATACAAATGACGCTCGGCTGATCGCTCGCGCAAATTGGTACAACGCGCATCTTTCGGGGTTACTTGTGGGGTATAGATGCAAGCTCTCGACCACCTCTCCGTTTCTTTTGTCCTACCGTAGTCGAAATTTGGATGTAGTATTATTTCTTGTTAATAATCCCGTGAGTGGATGGTATTATGTCGTGCCGTACGAAGATAGGCTGGATAGCATCACTAGCATGGACCAGCCACGACTCGGAGATGAGCAGGGGTGAGGATGCAAGAAGCGACCTACCAGACAGAGACGATCTCTATGCGCGCCGATACATCCTTATCGGGACCGTAGAGATCATCTCTGGGACTGGGAAAATTGTTGACCGGTTGTTGCAAGTGGCGCTCCCACGCGGGGTGGTTGTTGTCCAAAGAAGTTGAGCAAGTTAAGGGGTCGGTCTGCGTCGGAATTTATGTAAAATTTATCTCTGCATGTTTTCTGTGCGAGACTGTAGCGCCTGATACTATATTTGAGTTGTGCTCTTGCAGCAAGCGTGTTCCGCTTTTCGTGCTGGGGCCGACTGGGTGCCAATTTATCTGAGGCAGATATTGTTATTAGGCTGTGACACTGGTGCTTGAACTTGTGAGCGTGAGACGAAAGAAAAACGCACACTGCGGTAGCAAAAAGAGTATCAAGCCGCAAAATGCCGCTGACACGTGGCACCGACGACTTTCTGCCTTTCCCTCTTGGCTGCCTCGCCTCGCATGTGAAGCTGTGGAGGGCGCTATCCTCGTCTCGTCCCCACTGCCGCCCTCTCATCAACGGCCTCCAAAGGATTACCTTCGTCCGTGCAAGGGACGATGATCCTCGCCCTGTTCTCTACCATTTCCTCGCCCTGCCCCGCCTTCTCCGGTGCTCCCTTCCCTGGCTCCGTACTCCTCCCGCGCTCTTTGACACTTCGGCACCCTTCCCTCCCTGTCTGCCCTGCCGAACCCCTCCTCGCGATCACATGTGAGAGACTCTCGCCGCGGTCTCCCTCGCTCTGCTTCCGCCTCCCTGCCCGTGATACCGTCACCCCTACCTTCTGCCCTGTTCTGCACCCCCGGCCCCTAGCCATCACGTGTGAGGCCTGTGAGGGGCGGGTCTCCTCTCACTCCTGCCACCTGCTTGCCCACCCCGCTCTGTACTCGCGCTCCCCCACCTCCATTGGTGCCACCGTGCCTCCCTGTCCCTGCCGCCGACTCCTCGCTGTATCTGCTATGCCTTCTCCCTCTTCACCTTTGCGTGCTAGGTGGCCCTCTCAGATCACTGCTGCCTCTCCTACCCCGCTCACCTTTCCTGCGCGCCTCCCACGTTTCCCGGCCCGCACTATCCTTCTCCATCACACATGAGAGAGATCGTCACCTCTATCACCCTCTCCCTCGCACTGTCTGCTTGTCATCGTCACCATCTTCTCTCCCATCCCACTGTCTGCAGTCTGCACGGCATGCCCACCCTTTCTCTGCCTCGCCGCCTCCTTTGCCCGTGCCGCCGCTTCCCTTGCCCTTGAGCCGTACTGCATGCGTGGTACCCACGTTCCCTCATTTTCCTGGCTGTCACACGAGGGGCAACTGTTACATCTCCTCTCGCTATCTCACCTCACCCCCGTCTCCCCACCATCCCCTTCTCATCGTCTTCTCATGGATCCCCCCCCTCCACCCCCCTCATACCCTCCCGCTTCCCCCGCCGCCCTCTCGCCCCCTGGCAACCTTTTCCCTCTTCCTCCTGCCCTCTCGGTGTCACTCTCTCCCGCTCCTTGCTCAGCACCTCCCCGCCTGCCCCCCATTTCACTTCCCTCCACCTTC
>JAKELK010000454.1:0-40565 GCA_021525775.1 Lactarius deliciosus | reverse complement strand
GTCGAGGAGACCTCGCCTTGAACTTCTGTTTCATCTATGCGACTAGAGTGAGGCGGTGTATACCGGGGTACGAAGAACCCGCCGCACCTGCGAACGTGATAGTTTTCGCGATGGGCTATAGTTCTGATGAGGACGGCAACAGCATAAAGGACGGTGGATACATACGTCAACGGATTTTGCCTGAGCTTCGATGACAGTGATCTTTCGCTCCTTGTGCCGGGTCATGTGCGGATGGCTTGGGTTGCTCGTGAACTCGAAGTTGGGAAAGCCGAAACGACAGCTTACGTTGCAGAATAGACTTGCTGGCGAGTGTACCGACCGCAACGCTCGGTAAGAGAGGAGTGAAGAGGAAGAAGTTCCGGGGACTGATAACCGTGACGTTATACTCGGCAGTATCCAGACTCTTGAGAAATGCAGTTGATCCCCATCCACTCCCAACGACGACTATATTCTTCTTAGAAGGGTCGTGTGGCAGCTGTGAACCAGGATACCGGTTTTTTTGAGTGATATAGTAGAAGGTCCCTCCGGAAATCACGATGGTGATGAGGGTGACCCGCCCAATAGTTTGGAGGGCACGGCGCCATCTAGAAAGCTCCGGGTGTGGTGGTGGCGGCGGCGGTGGCGTCGAGGACTGCGTCTGTTAAAATAAAGGGCAGTTGGGATCAATGTCAACGATGGAGTAGAAAAACCGAATTTACTGAAACGCTTGCAGGAGTGGAGAGTAATCTACGACCAACCCGACCTTGCCTTGCTGTGAATTGCCTCGGCAAAGAGCGATTCAAGGACCGAGACGTGGTCTGTGGAAAGTCTAATCTTAACAGCGCGCGAAGTCCAGAAGACATGAGAGTTAAAAAGAGCCGCGGTGAAGATCCAGGCAGTTAAAAACAAATGCTCTCGGCTTACCTAACAATGCCATTTACGGATTTAAAGCGAAAGTTAACTCGGATCACTTTCTTTGCTCCGGTAGATTCCGGATTACCGTCAATCATGCAATCATGCGCCAAGTGGTCTTACTGTATTGTACGGCGCAACTCGCACACACTGGCAGAGAACACCGGACTTGGTAGTCTACTTGTCACGATCATATTCGGACTTGGGCCATCTTTACTCACCTGCTGTAGGAATTCGTGAGACATCACCCGTCTCTGTCGTCTTTCTTTAGCCGCAACTGCCGCGCCACACTAGCCAAGACACTAGCCCACAACAGTCTGCGGAGGCCTCTTGAACCGCTACCACTACGCGAAATTCCCTGGCCATGGCTACGGCCCTAACATTTTTTTTCGGAGAACAGGAGGAACAAGCCAGTCACCCCCAGACAGATCCTCGAAAGATTTCTGCCAGATGGGCCTGCCAAGCTTTCCAGGCGTCAAATTTATTGCCAGACCAGAATTTTCTTTGAGAAAATTTGGAAGCGACCAACATTTCCCGCATTTCATTCATAGAGGAAAATAAGACTCAGATAACTTACTCTGCGATGTGATATTCCTTAGGTGAACTGGGCAACGCGCAACACAATTTCACATCTGAGAACAAAGGCGACAATGCGTGACGATTGCTCCTCTGTTTGATCTCCCCACCATGTAGGTCGTTTGCTTTGGCGTCACAAATGGAACATCTGCGGGAGTTTTACTTATGTAATTACGGATTGAATACGTTGAAAGGCTATTGCCGATGATCGCCTCTAACCCTATCATAGGAGTTAGCTGTCATCCCAGTCCGTGGACGATGACACCGTCACCGGTTTCCAGGTTACTGCGATCAATACAATCCTTATAATACCCCCCCTTCTGTTCCAGGTCTGACTGTGTCGACCATGTTGTATTCTGTGGGCAGAGGTGTCCTTTGTGGCTACTGTGGGTGTTTTCATTCCTGGAGGTTGATCATGCGATTATAACGACCATTGTTAGGTGTGATTGTCGTTCTCAACATCGTAGTACTTGCTCTGTCGGCCAGAGTGAACCACTTTCAAGATTATTTCTGTTAGGTGTTCATATTCGGTTGTCCAACGACTGGTCCTAACTGATTTACAGACATCGCCGACGTCTTCCCTCTTGCTTTGTCAGCCGTCACTTTTGGTATCGCCGTCCTTGCGTGTGTACCCAGATTCCCTTCTGGTGCTCTTATTAAATCGCACTTGTTAGATTCTTATTGGATATTGGTTTGCACAACTCACCTACTGCTCGTCCTTCGTTCGAAATCGCGGTACTTTTAATCCTCAGTATCTTTTGGCTGGGTCGGCTCTTCTCATGATACCTCTATCCGTGCGTCTCAACTCAGTCATCGTTCTTCTAGCCTGCAATGTCTTCTCGACATCCCGTTGGAGGCATATTCCGTTGAACTGCTCGACGATTCCTACTGGTGTGTTTAAACTTCTACCCACTTCGATATACGTCAACTCACGCACTCTAGATTATCCTGACGTGAGATCGTGGTGCCAAGATCTGCAGGCTTTGAAAGCATTTGTTTGGGTGAATTGGGTTGTTCGTGAGTAACGGTTGTGATTGCCTTATTTTCTTATTTAAGTGAACATCACAATCCATAGTCCTTATCGCCGCTCTAGTGGCACTACAGTTTTCCGTGAAGCAGCACCAGAAAGGGCAAAAACACATCTGGCATACCCCACTTTCCCGCTTCAAGCCTCGAGGAACTCACGAGCGTTCCTCGACCATAGGAAGCAAACTTGAAGACTTCCTGCGATTTTCCCGTTGACATAGATTGACATAGATAAGCAGGCAGAAGCTTAGGCGCATAGTCCATCTCTCTTGATGAGAGGCGTCTGGTTATCAAATCGGCGTCTGTGATGCCGCATTTACTCCCGTGTGTATATTCACTGTATCGTCGCTTGGTCGTACTACCAGGCAATTTGTAATACCCACGTTCGTTCAACACCGATTCGAATTTTCCAAGAGAGTTCTATACATCACGCGCGCCTCGGTCGTGCAGCAAGCCATCTATTACAATGATCTTGTTTTTAAACACGTCGTTCGCGGTTCGAGGGAGCCACGGTTGTATACGTTTGACAAGATTCAGCGTCCACCCATCATACACATGGGCAACGTCCCGCCACGTGTTAGGCTGTCCCGACTACACTGCCAATTCACCCGGGACCCCATGGCCGGGTTCAGACGGCCCACACTGAGTGGACCCTGTGTCAGCCTTGTTCCGGGGGGTTTTTTTTTTTTTTGCTGCCATTTGCGGTGACTCCTCTCGGCCGGCACACGAATGAGCCTAAACTGGGGCCGCATGGACCCTGGTCCAACCCTAGACGACCGGACCCTCATATAGGGTTCTGGTTCGTTTGGCAGTGTAATGCGGGGTTCACCTGTTCGCCCACTTCCCGGATTTACACATTGCATTGGTTTTGTCCTCCAACACCAAGTTCCGAGACTGTCACCTCTAGAAGGACGAGCCCTGATTTCCAGTGTTTTGGCACCTGCAGTTCAAGTGGCATTCAGTCGGGTATAAGCCACTGGCAACTGCATATCCAAGGAATATGCAATACCAATAACCAGGCAAACGACGGAATCTTATCTTGGCAAGGCGGAGCGCGTGTGTATTTCCAAGTGCTCTTGTAGGTAGAATTCATACGAAGTCTTGGAGTTGCAGGCAAATATTTTCCGGAGTGAGTTGACATATGAAATGGAAGTTACGGTAGTCGTGATCTGCTCCGCTCTCAGTCTAGCGTCTCTTCAACACTACGTTGTATCACCATCTCTGTTCTGTCATCGAAGTGCTGGTTTTGATCAGCTTGCGAAGGAAAGTAGAGGGAGTGCCTGCCAGGGTAGGTAGTCTTATGTTCTCATAATGAGTGGAGGTTACGAGTTTTCAGGCGCAGTGCCTAGCAGTGACTCGGATAATGAACTCGCACCCGGCCGCGTGTGGGCCCTTGTATGTAGTCAAATGGGTTGCATATATCATCTACAGACGTACTTGTTTATTAAAAAGAGTCGACATTCCGTTGTCACGTCCCATACCGCACGCGTTGACACGCGACCCAAAATTCATTCCCGCCAGGTTCGCACCAGCCCACGGGCCCAAGGTCACACTCCGCACATGCAAGGAGTTTCAGCGGCTTGTCTAGGTGATTGAAGTATGAAAAACACAGTTTGTGATTTGGAATCCGCACGAACCTAGGTGCACTGGGTTGGAGAAGCCGATGTTCTCGAACAACATGGGTGATGGGGTCACAAGCCACCATTGTGTCTTCTCTGGTGGAGGGGGTAGACCGGGGAGGTCTGGGTGGCTAGTGCCAGCAGGCTCCAACTACGCCGATGGTTTATTCTCGTGCCCCACTTGTGACCGAGTGTAAATTCTTACCTGCACGCTTTCACGTTCATGAAAAACGGCTACCCCACGCTTGAGGATGACGCTTCCACAGCGCTCATTTACGCATAGCAGATCAAATCGATTTAATGTTTGAGAGTCATAAAGAACTCCTTTTTCAAACGACGAAAATAGTTGGCCATTTCGCGGCGGTCGGGCACTCTGGTTTTGCAAGGCTGCGAGGAGCCTGGGTGTGATCTCTGCTTGTGAGGTGCCTTGGGAATCAATTGTATCAACGGGCACAACCCATTCAAGCTCGAGCCAGGGAGTGCTGGCGAAGGTTATGCTACTAATACCACGCGACTTGAAACCTACACGCTCGTAGAGGGATGCCTTGTCCTCGTGGGCAATGAGGAGGACACGGTCGTAGGAGCCCGCGGCTGCTAGACGCCGTTGGTATTCCGAGAGTAGGGCATTGGCAATACCACGCCCGCGTACGTTGGGGCTCACGCAAACGCCATGGATCAGCACCGTGCGTGCACCAGGTTCGTGGGTAGACATCGACTTAGAAGTGAGGGTCGATTCGGATGAGAGCACGCCGTCTATATAACCAAGGAGGGTGCGCCCACTGTCGGTCTGGGGCACAAAGGCACCAAGAAAGAGCTCCTGGGCATTTTTCTGGCGGAAACTAGAAGGGTGACATGGAAATTACATTTTATGAAGGACGTATCTCACTACCAGCGCACCTTAACTTCTCGATGGTAGCTGCCTCCTCAGGCGGAAAGCCTAGGAACCTACAAGTAAGCCAAAAGGTTGCGTGAGTTTAGAGGGAACCTTGCCTTGCACCTCCAGCGCGTGAACGGAGCGAACTTCTTCCTCTGAGACGAGGTCAAAGAAGAGACCCTCAGGCAATGCGGCCGATGCCAGTGCCATGTTGATGATGAATGGGTCACTGGCAGAGTCGGAGATGGATCTAATCTTAAATCTTATCGAGTCACCCACTTAAGGCAATGGTATCTCACGGGTCCGAGCTGGCGGCCGCGCCACAGTTACCGTTCAACTTGAAGTTGTCAGTACTCAACCATATCCTGACAACTCGAAGTGCCGCTCAACATTCATGCTGTCCTTTGTGTTTAGACGTACTCTTTTGCGCTCTGGTACACTCTTATCTTCGCGGGGGCTGCTACCGTGTGCTATCGCCCCTAACCGACCACTCACATGGCCCGTCAAGAGGGGCTTTGCAACTACCAGCGGTGACCTCGACTCTGGATCTACTGCTGATTCTGAACTTGGGTCAAAGCCTAAATCTTCGAATAGGAAGACTGGGTCGGGCACGAAAGTGGTGCGCAAGGCTAAAACTAAAGGAAAGACCAAACGTAGCGCCAAGAAGGCACCGGCGAAGCCGAAGAGTATGTGCCGTTCCCATGTCTTGGTCTGGCGTTATTGACTCCACTTTATAGTCACCATTAAACCCGAGGACCGTCCACCCAAACGCCCTGCCGCTGCTTTTGGCCTGTGGTTCTCAGAATGGCTTCGTACCCAACCTAAGGCCGACGGCCTACTGGCTTCACAAAATTATGTCAGACAGGGCGCACAGACATGGCACACTGTTTCTGAAGACGATAAAAAAGTCAGCATCTCAATCTCCCAGGCTCTCGTTTACTTATACTCCGCATAGCGATACAAAGAGAAGTCAGAGGGTCTCATGATAGAGCACAAGCGTCGCATGGAAGAGTGGCGCAAGGAAATTGACCCGGCCGTCTTGCGCGAGCTGAATCGTCGCCGTGTCCTGAAGGGTCAGCGCCGTATTCGTGGCCCTTCTAACAACCGCCCGATGTCGAGTTTCTTTCGGTATGCGTACAAGAATGATTTAAAGGCTACAATATTAACGATGTCCCAGTTACCTCCAGGAGGTACGAGAGAACATTCCTCAGACACAAGCACCAGTTCCTTGCACGGTTTTGGCTCAAAATGCCGGGAGCCAGTGGAGGGCGATGAGTGAAGCTGAGAAGGCGGTGCGTATGATCTCCATGGCAAGGTGAATGACGAGAAACTCAGTATTGCGGCCGACAGAAATACAATGACCCATCAAGTGCCGAGTTTACCGCTTGGCGTGAAAAGCGGAAGGAAGGTCATGCTAAGCAGTAGTGGCCGTACCATCTGCAAGGGAATAAAGAACGACCGACAATCCCCCCAACCGTGACCCCCCTTTACGAGACATCGAACGCTAGGTCGAATGTTGCCGCTGCCTGTTTCGCAGAACACCCGATCTTAGTCTAAACTACCGTATTTCGTGCATCTCGTCTAGTCAGTTTTCTGCATACTTGTACTGTGCCTAGGAAATTCGAAATTCGTTTAATAAAGATGAGCACCAGAAAAAGGGAACTCCCTGGCGGGGAGTCGAACCCTGCTCTCGCGCGGCCAGATGAATGACAGGCGCGTGTACTAATCCGATATACTACCAGGGACATGTGCGCTTTGCTCGGTTAGCCAGGGTTGATCCGGAAGCCCAGTGGTGACGCGTAGATACTCCATCACTCGAACACGCTTGCTTAACGCAGAATGACCTCCAACGACCTATTCTCCTTCCTCGACGATAACCATGAATCTGGAAACAGTGACTCAGAATCCGATGTCATGCAAGTCGACAACACAGAACTTGCGTGCGCCCCCACTCCTTCCAACAAGCGTTCAGCCGAGCCTCCCAAGTCTCGGGAACGCGTGAAATCTCCGGCTTCATCACCGCCACCAGAAGATGGCCCACCTTCTAAAAGGAAGCGGCTGGAAGTCCCCTCTGCTTCTGCCCCAGCGGTGGTGGTTGATGAGTTTGAGACCGAGGCGAAGCGGGAGGTTGCCGCGAGTGCAGGACTCACTGGGGCAACAGACGCTGCCGGCCTACGGTTGGAGTTGCGACACCAGGTCATACTGCAAGGACAATTCCCGCATTAGCCAGCTGACTTGTTGTTTTAGGTTCGACACCAAGTTGCCATACCACCAGACTATCCTTATGTTCCTATCGCCTCTCATGTCCCGCCAGCAAAGCCAGCACGCGAGTACAAGTTTACCCTAGACCCTTTTCAGCAAGTTTCCATCCACGCCATCCAACGAAACGAGAGCGTTCTCGTGTCTGCACACACCAGTGCAGGAAAAACTGTCGTCGCCGAGTACGCGATTGCACAGGCACTACAGAACAAGCAGCGCGTCATTTATACGAGTCCCATCAAGGTAGGCCTTGAGGAAAACAAGCCCCGTGTCTCTTTCTTAATGCTCTTGGTTAGGCTCTCAGTAACCAAAAATACCGCGAGATGGAAGCCGAATTTAGTGATGTCGGGCTAATGACAGGAGACGTTACCCGCAACCCGTCGGCGTCCTGTCTGGTGATGACCACTGAAGTGCGTTCGGGCAGTTGTCGTACTCTCAACTCTAAATTGACTATTTGCAGATTCTTCGGTCTATGCTCTATCGTGGCTCTGAGATCATGCGCGAAGTTGCTTGGGTCATTTTCGACGAGATTCATTATATGCGTGACAAAGAACGCGGTGTGGTTTGGGAGGAAGCTATCATCTTGCTTCCGCATACCGTGCGCTATGTGTTTCTCTCTGCAACCATACCCAACGCGATGCAATTCTGCGAATGGATCTGTCGCTCCCATGAACAACCTTGTCACGTTGTCTATACCGACTTTCGACCAACTCCGCTGCAGCATTATCTCTTCCCTGCAGGTGGTGAAGGTATATATCTGGTGCTGAACGAAAAGGGCGAATTTCGTGAGGACAACTTCTCCAAGGCTATGGGCATGTTACAAGAGCGTGCTGGTGAGGACCCTGCTGATCCGAAGGGTGGCAAGGGCCGCAAGGGGAAGACGAGAAAGGGTGGAGACAAGAAAGGTGAGATAAGTTCGCCACAGCACCGAGATATGGCTGACTTGTTGAGTTACAGGCCCGTCTGATATCTCCAAAATTATCCGGATGATCATGCTTAAGAACTACAATCCGGTGATCGTCTTTGCGTTCAGCAAGCGTGAATGCGAGGCGCTTGCGCTTACACTATCGAAGTATGAATTCAATAGTGCAGACGAACAAGCCACAGTTGAGAAGATATTCGCGAACGCCATAGCAGGACTCGCCCCGTCCGACCGCACGCTGCCTCAGATTGAAAACATTCTCCCACTACTCCGCCGGGGTATTGGCATCCACCATGGGGGTCTGCTTCCGATTCTGAAAGAGGTTATCGAGATCTTGTTCCAGGAGGGTTTGATCAAGGTCCTCTTCGCAACTGAGACGTTCTCTATTGGACTCAACATGCCGGCCAAGACCGTTGTATTTACCGCTGCCCGCAAGTTTGATGGGCACGAATTCCGCGACTTATCTTCGGGCGAATACATCCAAATGTCGGGTCGCGCCGGGCGCCGTGGACTCGACGACCGAGGCGTGGTAATCATGATGTGCGATGAGAAACTCGAGCCCGTTGCCGCAAAGGCGATGATCAAGGGTGAAGCAGATCGTTTGGATTCGGCCTTCCACCTGGGATACAACATGATTCTCAACTTGATGAAGATTGAAGTTATCAGCCCGGAGTACATGCTCGAACGGTGTTTCTTACAGTTTCAGAGCAGCGCTGGAGTGCCTGCTCTTGAGGAAGGTGCGAACCTCACTTGACCATATGGCCCTTGCTTATTATTTCTTTAGAGCTCAAGCTCGAGGAAGAAGCAAGAGCATCTATGGTGGTCCCTGACGAGGAGTTGGTTGCTCAGTATTACGAGTATCGGCAACAACTTGATCAAATGTCTACCGATTTTCGCGAAGTCGTTCACCACCCAAGCTACAGTTTACCATTCTTGCAACCCGGCCGGCTCGTTAAGGTCGAACATAAAGGCCTCGATTTTGGCTGGGGCGTTGTTACCAATTATCAAAAGCGGCTCCCCCCAAAAGTAGGTTCCACCTGTAGTGCACCTCACACTTCCGATACTATCAGCTGACGAACTTGCAGAACCAACCTGTACCTAAGGATGATATCCCGCCTCATGAGCAATACATAGTGGACGTCCTTTTAAACTGCGCCCAAGATTCCACTGTACCAAAAGAACGCTCTACGGTTACCGCTACTCCAGGCGGTGTTCTGCCCTGCCCATCAGGACAGAAAGGCGAGCCCCTGGTTTTACCAGTGTTACTATCGACTCTCAATGGGATCAGCCACCTGCGTATATTCCTGCCGAAGGACCTGCGCCCAAATGCTTCGCGTGAGACCGTCTGGAAGAGTATTCTCGAGGTCCAACGCCGGTCACCGGATGGTATACCACTACTCGATCCGATTGAGAACATGGCAATCAAAGACGAAAAGTTCAAGGTTCTCGTCAAGGTAAGTGATATCCGTTATCTGTATGGGATGTCTATCCTTAATAACCCCCTGGCAACTTAGAAAATACAAACGATGGAACAGAAGATGTTCGCGAGTCCACTGCACAAGGACCCGCGCCTACCAGAGCTTTACGACCTGTACGCACGAAAGCGCGCGGCGCAGGATCGAGTACGCTTGTTGAGGAAGCGCATTCAAGCGACACACGACGTCCTGCAAATGGAAGAGCTCAAGTCTCGTAAACGCGTACTCCGACGACTAGGCTTCACATCTGCGGACGACATAGTAGATGTGAAAGGCCGAGTAGCATGCGAGATAAGCACCGGTGACGAGCTGTTACTCACCGAACTCATTTTTAATGGCGTGTTCAACCCACTGGCTCCAGAAACTGTGCCGGGTTGCTCAGCTGCTTTCGTCTTTACGGAGAAGGTTCGTGTGCCTCAATAATGGAAGCATGCTGATGCGTTAACCCTTGATATAGAGTGAACATCAAACCAAATTGAAGGAGGAGCTTGCTGCGCCTTTGCGCGTTATGCAGGAGAACGCAGCGCCGCATTGCCAAAGTTTGCAGGGAGTCCAAGTTACCTATCGTGGAGGAGGAATACGTTCAGTCATTCAAAGTCGAGCTCATGGATGCAGTCGTGCAATGGTGCCGGGGAGCGTCATTTGCAGACATCTGCAAAGTTAGTGATTCTCGCCGAACTTGTATCACCTTGCTCACATTAGCGCATCACACGTAGCTCACAGACCAGTTCGAGGGTAGCCTCATTCGCGTCTTCCGGCGGCTGCAAGAGCTTATTCGACAGATGGCCCAGGCTGCAAAAGTCATTGGCAACGTCGAGCTCAAACAAAAGTTCGAAAAAGCATCTGAGATGCTTGAGCGACCGAACTCCGTCATCTTTGCCTCGTCGTTGTATCTCTGAGCTTGATTTCCATTGTAACAACATTCTTTTCATTTCCTTCGGTCTGAACGCAAAGTACACGACAAGATAACTGCCAAGGACAAGCAAAAATATGAACGGAAAACCGGAAAACCATTCACCCGGGAGAAACAGTACGGTAACAAGAAAAAATCGATCTACTTAGGCCATCAGCACGCCCCGTTATCCGTCCAAACTCCGGCTGCACGCCAAATATTTAGCTAGACGCATCGTAAACTTCATGAGACTCACCAGCGCCGCCCGGAATGTCTGCTTGTGTCCACCACTTCGCGGTCCACAAATGGGCGCCTACAGTGCATCTCAGTATGCAAACATCGATACGTGACACAGGTAATACGCTTACTATAGGCGACCTGCTGACCGCCATTGTAGGCGATCTAGTGGAAAATGTCAGCCATCCTATGACAAGGGAACAGTTGGTGGCGTACTTGGGAGCTCCACGCTGCCACACCGGCACATGTCCCTGAGCCCGTGGTAGATGTAGGTACTGGTACCGAGGACGTAGACGATGTAGGGGCCGGCGCACTCGTCGTCCCAGGGGTCCCAGGGGTTCCCATGTTGCTGCGGATATTGTCCCATTTGCTAGTAGGATAGCTACGTCGGCGTAAATCGTGCAGTCAAAGAAATATGAGGTGCGCGCTCAACTGTACGTGATTCTGGAATCAAAAGTAAGTCGGGCAGGTAGACCTGTGAGGACGACGGGCGTACTAAGGTCTGGTCAAGGCTAGCATAGACGCCGGCGGTGGTACCAACAAGCGAGCCTGATCCCACTTTGTCGGTGGACAACTAATCTCTAGATGTTCAGTTGTCCCTATGTTTGGGGGAGGTCAAGACGCGTACCTCCCAAAACATAGAACCTGCGAGACCTTTCGTCTGAACGTACTGCGCCTTTAGGGTAGCGATATGAGGCGTATCGTACGAGACGAGCTCTCTGCTCGTCGGATTGTAAGAATAACTGGTCACATCTGCGGTGTTCTCGAACACCTGTGCCCCAGAGAGCGGCAGAGCGGAATATGAGTAGACACCCGCTTCGATCGTCCCCGGTCCGATCTGTGCGTCACGGATATGGATCAGTTAGTCTGGTGTTCGGAGATCTCGCAACGCCCGTACCCCGCTGTACGGCATACCCAGACCATCAGTGTTTTCGAATGCACGCCCGTAGAGTGGAATGCCTTTGTCAACATGCACTTTAGAGGACCTCGAACGACAAGCATCAGGCCGATCTTACCCATGTTGATCTTCGAAGCCGTCGCTCCCTTTGAAAGATACCATTGGACCGCAGCGTCAGTACTAACATTTGTGCGCGCGCCGCCGTAAAGATTGGCTTGGTTGTCTGCCTGGATGCGAGGCGTTTGAATGACGAACACACAGCGAATGAAAGGTTAGATCCGGTACTCACCCAAGTTAACCAGGAGCCGGCGTAGTCGTAGGCCTAAGGAGACGTGCAGCTGTGTGCATGAGCGATAAGTGGTGAGCCGACGCCTCATACCATCAAATTCCAGTAAGTCAGTGCAGAATTCATCTGTGGGACGACAAGACTCGCGTAGTTCGCGGCGCCAGCGGCGACCGCGGCCTGGAACAAAGGTGAACCGAAAGAAGACCCGCGATGGAGGAGAAGGGCTCACGGTCAGTTGGTAGGGCACCGTGTCTCCGTTGCTGTTCGCGAGCGCGTTCATTGCCGTACGCAATTCCGTAAGGAGGTCCGCGAAGCCCTGACCTTGAGCGGTGCTACTAGGGTATTCGAAGTCAATGTCGCTTCAATGGTGGTTAAGTCAGCACGTGGTAAGCTCCCGAGTACACGAGCCGTGGGGCATACATTCCATCGAACCCATAGTCTTTGATCAGTTGAATAGCGCTGCTGACAAATGTTGCACGCAAACTCGGGTTGGTAACGAAAGAGAAGTGGCCGCTTTGAGAGTATGTCCAACCGCCGATCGACAAAAGCACCTTGAGATTTCTGGAGGGGCCGTTGAGATGACATGTGGCGGCGATAGAAATAGTATTCACCTATTCGCCAGTTTGAGGAGGTACAACTTGAGAAAGGATCAACATGAGACCTCGTGGACGCAGGAGGGGACAAACCTGTTTTAGGCAGCCATAAAGGTTGACCCCCGGCTCACTCCAAGAGTCTCCAGGGAAGTGTTTCTTGTGAATTATCAGCGACAAGCAAATTACAACAGGGGAAAACGCCTACTTGTTCGTCCGCATATGAGTCAGTTAGGAAAATAGAGCCAGTGCTTGGAGTTACATCCGCAAATGCGTATAGAATGTGTGTAAGATCGGAGGGAATGATATCAGTAGGTTCTTCGATGTAGCAAATTCAGATTCTTCTCTGAACGACTGGCATATTGCTCACGGAAATTCGCTCCATAGATGCCCCTTCCACAGAATGGTTAATAGAGGAAAACGAACTCGCGAGACCACAGAAGACACACCAATTGGTGAAATAGGCAGCTTGAACCTTACCTGTGACGCGCTTTTGAATGACATTCGGCTTCACAGTTGCGTTTGTCGCAGACTTGTCGAAGGCATCCCTGTAATTGGATGGCCTACCCAGTACCTCGGTGGAGAAGCCAAAGGCGAGCAAGGCGGACAAGGCGACAAATGCGCGAATAAGGAACAACATGGGAAGTACGCTGGGTGGGCGCGACTATGAGGTCTCTCCTGCATGAGCGGATTTTTGTACTTTCCAGGAGAAATTTTCTTGGGTCTTATCCATGAGTATTGCCCGCATGACAAGAGAAAAACATCTCACAAGAATGTCGAGTACTGACCAAACCGGCTAGCTCACACTGTTGTGTGGCTGCATAGTCCATGTGCAACTTAACGGGAGAAGGAGCATCCATATGGCCTCACATTGCGAGATAGCCAGAGCTTGAATGAAATGGTAAGGTGGTACACGGGCTTCGTGATAAGCGGATACAAGGGGGACGTTCTCCGGTGTAAGAATACTCAAGTTTTGCCAGGTTATAAGCATGTAACAGAAGTACCAGATGTGTGCGCCACAGGAAAGAATAATCCAGATTATGCAAAGTAGCTTGCAGCGATCTGCACTTATTATGAAGTATGAAGTCGACGATAAGTTCAAAGGTCGCATAGACAGAGAGCGTGAGATTACCAGCAACAAGCACTATCGCGTGACCTCAAAAAGAGACCGGAGGGTGAATGAAGTCTATTCCATGGGCACATGGAAACGACGATTCGAGCTGAATGATCTCAGGAACCACGAGGTTCGCAAGAAGAAGAAGCCCACAAGCGCATGGCTATACTATGCCTTGGCCCTCATTCGGACCCCCCGGACGTAGTCACAGTCCCGTTTTGGATAGTTTGGGACTCCGCTGACTGTTTGGTGTGACTCAACACTCGAACGCTCCCTTCCATTTTGAGAAAGCGGTCAGCCACCCAAATCAAGCCCCGACATGGCATGGGCCGGCAAGCGTGACGGATGGGCATTTTGCCAACTTCGCAACACAACATATTTTAACAGAAAAAAAGGTCAGAGTACGTTAAGGAGTCATGTAGGACATCATATATTTAATTTGGTAACGATTGAGTGAGAAATGAGCAAGAAATTCAAGGTGTCCTATTGAGGGGGGGTCCGAATGAGGGCCAAAAGGCATAGTAATACGTCTTGACTGTATTGTGAAAGCAGAAATGTAATGAGAGTGTTGTCGAATCAGGATTACAGGTACTGCCGTAGCCGCTGCCTCAGCTATCCGAGTCCAAGTTGCGAAACGAAAGGTCAAAGGCTTGTTACAAACACTTAGTTTAGTGTAATAGTGACGCTGAGCAACTTAAATCAATCCCTGGTAGTATATCGGATTAGTACACGCGCCTGTCATTTATATCGGCCGCGCGAGAGCGGGGTTCGACTCCCCGCCAGGGAGCTTTTTCCTATCTCTTTTACTTCCTCTGTCCTACCGTCTGTAAACACCCTTACTGTCTCCACTTAATTTGCCCTGAGTTTTTCAGAGTGGACATCCTAGCTGGCCTTTCCGTCCGCTGGAAATGGCTTGGGTACCGAATAATGGGCGATGCACATCTCGTCGCGCGTTCCACAGCGTGGGGCTCCTCTCGCGAACCGCCAGGTTTGCGTCGTACACGTACAGCAGGCGCACGACATTGGCACCAAAATACACGTTCAGGAACGCCTGCTCCGCCTCGCGAGGGTTGAAGCGCGCACGCACGGTCTCGAACGTGGCGCTGCTCCGCTTTGAAGTGGGGCTTGAAGCCGCTATCATGAATGATGTTGTACAAAGGCGTAATGTGTAGTCCGTATACGTGCATGCGTGATATCAGAATCATGTGAGATCTCGGTCTACTCCAGGTCGTCGTGAATCGTCGCCCCTCGGAATTTTCCTTCCTTCAAAACATCGCACTGCCCCAACGCAACCCGGTTCTGCATTCTGAATTCTTGATATGCGGTGAACCACCAGCTGACCGCCCCGGCATGCACCCCACCGCGGTCTTTGCGCGCCTTTTCGATCGCACGCTCAAGGCACGCCCTCGACGACCGCTCACTCCACTCGGGCACACGACAGGGCCTCACGGTACTTTCCGCGACCAAGACCAGCGTGGAGCTCATCACGAAAAGGTCAGATCTACGCGTTTTTACACCCAACCAGTGCAGCATCGCATGTGCTCCAACCGCGTGCGCTACAGACGATAGCCAGGAGGCACGAGTGCACGTGTATCGTGCATTGCTCACCCACATACATGCCTTTACGGATGGTGAATATGTACCCAGCATAGCAAGCTCACCCCCAGGGCCGGTTATTTCCGCTTCTTGCGTTTGCGAGCTGCCCGGTGGGGTGAGGAACGACCATCATGGGGACGGTGCGTTCCTTTGGAGTCTGGAACTAGCTAACGTGTCAGGCAGCAGCAGGGTATCAGACTTACTGACCTGACGCGCGAAGGACGGGCCGGAGCCCACCTTTTGCTTATCTCATCGCATTTGGTATTTCGTCGCGTTTGGTACAGCTCTTGTGTACATTGCGTACTGTATATTGTGTTTGACGTTCAAGGTTCAAGGTTCAAGCTTTCAAGGTTCAAGCTCAAGGTTCAGTGTTCAACGTTCAATGTTCAATGTTCAATGTTCAACGTTCAATGTTCAACGTTCAACGTTCAACGTTCGGCATGTAGTGGGTAAACAATAGCGGCCGCATTCAGTAGGTACCTACGCCTGGTAGGGCATCTCATATATTTTAAGTGTGTGGGATGACTTTAGCCCGGGTGTGGGAAAAAACCCCCGGTGGTATCTAGGAATGGTCATGCGGCTCGTCTCTGTGCGTATGCTTAGCAAACAGGAGGCTGCCAATTGGTACACCAGCTCGACGGGACCAGTTTGTTAAGCCACATGATTGCGTCACTACTTGCGATCAGATAGACATGTGACAGGATTACTCTTCGGATCCTTGCTTATACGAACGAGCTGTGATTCACCTGACTTGGTCTATATAAGCACGAAATCCCCCGCTTTGCATTCGTCCCATCTCTCCCCTTAGACATGCCTTCCAAGCAAGTAACCAATAACGATAACGCAGTATACACCACCTCTAACGGTGCACCCGTCGCTCAACCCTACGCTGCTGAGAAGGTCGGCGACCACGGCCCCTTATTCCTTCAAGGTCCGTGCCGCACGCACCACGGTTCAGCTGACCATCGTTGATCGCTCACATTCGCACCAGACTTCCACCACATCGACCTCCTCGCACACTTCGATCGTGAGCGTATTCCTGAACGCGTTGTCTGTGCCACATTCTCTGCATCACTTATACGCCGATCTCACTATTGGAATGTTTAGGTCCATGCCAAGGGTGCCGGCGCGCATGGCTACTTCGAAGTGACCCATGACATCACCGATCTCACTTGCGCCTCCCTCTTCAAAAAGGTCGGCAACAGGGCTCGTACTACCATTCGTTTCTCCACCGTTGGTGGTGAGAATGGCTCGGCGGACACTGCCCGTGATCCTCGGGGCTTCGCTATCAAAATTCGCACCGATGAAGGCAATCTCGACTGGGTTTTCAACAATACTCCGGTCTTCTTCATTCGCGACCCCGCCAAGTTCCCCCACTTCATTCACACCCAGAAACGCGACCCTCAAACACACCTTAAAGACCCTGACATGTTTTGGGTGAGTTTCTGTGATGCTGACGACATGAGAGTGTAAATCCTAATGTGACCTTTGTAGGACTACCTCTCTCAGAACCCCGAGAGCATCCACCAGGTTTCGATCCTCTTCTCCGACCGTGGTACTCCTGACGGCTACCATAACATGCACGGTTACTCTGGCCATGCATATAAGTTTATCCGCGAAGACGGAGAATGGGTCTATGTCCAGGTCCACATTCGAGCAGACGGTGGATTCAAGGTAATCACAGGTAGATTGGGGCTACTGGAGCGTCTAGCTGACCCTGCCAACGCAGACCCTTGACAACGCGACCGCTACTAAGCTGGCTGGCGAGAATCCAGACTATGGCATCAAAAATCTGTTCGAAGCTATCGAGAACAAGAAATATCCATCGTGGACCGTTTATGTAGTAGGTATTCCGAGCAACATTCTTTCGAGCTCGTGACTCAGTCGATCGATTGTCTTAGCAAACAATGACGCCTGAACAAGCGGAGTCGTTCCGCTACAATGTTCTGGACCTGACCAAAGTGTGGCCGCATAAGGAATTCCCTCTCCGCCCCATCGGCAAGATCGTGCTTGATGAGAACCCGCAGAACTACTTTGCAGAGATTGAGCAGTCGGCCTTTTCCCCTTCTCATACTGTCCCAGGCATCGAGCCAAGTGCCGACCCGATCATGCAAAGCCGGCTATTCTCCTACCCAGACACTCATCGCCACCGCCTCGGTGTGAACTATCAGCAACTTCCCGTCAATGCACCCATTGTTCCTATTGCGAACTTCCAACGTGATGGACTTGGCACTTTCGTCAGCCAGGGTGCTCGCCCCAACTACCAGAGTAGTATCTCACCTTTGAATTATCGCGAGAAGCCATACTCCGGGACCCATCACAAGCACGAAGTCTGGGCTGGTCATGCTCGTGCCTACTTGTCCGAGATCAGTGAGCGTGAGTGCACTTATCTCTGAGCAGAGACCCGAATCTGAATAATAATTTATACCCCTCACAGTTGATTTTGAGCAGCCGCGTCACTTGTACACCAAGGTTTTCAGCCAAACGGACCGTGAGCATTTCATCAGCAATATCGCTGGTCACCTGGGCGGCGTCAAGTCTGCAGAGATCAAAGCACGTCAGCGTACGTCCTTTTCATACAATATCTTTAGACAGCTGTTGACGTTGTTGCAGTCTCCGTTTTCGCTGCGGTAGACCAAGGTCTCTCTGACGCCATTGCCAAGGCAATCGGCGCGCCGACCGTCCAGCCGCTTAAGGTCGCGCCTGCGAGCGAGGTGGTCCCCCTCAAAACTAACATTGGCAAAAAGACGGTTTCAATCGCTTGAAGGGAACAGAGCCATCTGACCCAAAGTGTCGCACTGTACGAATTGTGATATAAACAGTTAGGGAAAATAATTCTTTTGTGTTGTATGTTGTACCACGGCGGCGTCTTGTCTTTTCGGGGAATGTGCCGTGAATGACTTAATGACGAGTCAATGCTGACAATGACAAGCACGTCCAGCTCGGGATGGGCTCGGAAACGCGTAAAGGCTGTGAGCGTGGCCGGGGAAGTCAGAAAAGTTCGACGCGATGACAATGATTAGGCACCGACAACTACAGTAATCAAAAGGACAACGCTTTGAAATACGGTCGATGTTGGTCCAAAACTCGAAATCTTTTTGTCCATACAACAATCCGAAAAATTGTTATATTAGGGGTCCTCTTAGCGGATGGCTCGGATGGCACAATGGCAAAAAACGGATGGTTGGCACGGAATACAAATCGCTTGGAGGCACGAGGGACTGCGGCAAAAAGGAGCGGCAGCTCAGCCTCAGGCGTCTGGGCCCCGTAGTAGTACTACTGGGCCGAGCAAGCCTGAGCCCGACTACTGCTCATCAATCATCACTTGAAAGTGCCCACTGCACCGAATGTCAATTCACGAATGGTTTCCAAAACCAATAAGTAGGATTACTATGACTATTTTTGTGGGAAAGAAATTCGGCATGATCACCGAGATGCCCATTCAACCTTGCATTCAACCCCCGCCTGTATCCTCAATGTTGTCAAAATCGGCGACTGTTATGAAAAGCGCTGTAGCCCGATAGAAGTGTTACAGTGACTCGGAGTTGCCCTAGTGTAAGTTACTTGGACATATACTTGCATATTATTATAGAGCTTTACGGAGGCAGGCAGCCGGTTAGGTGAACAATGCGTGAGGTAGGAGTCCAGAGGAGAGCGTATCTTCCTCTTCCCGAGATATTATTCTTAGATAATCGTTTGGCTACGGTAATATTACGATTATATAATATGTCGGTCTAGCCTCGGTTTGCCGGACTGCGTCCGTTCCGGGGCTGAATCTCAACAATTATCGTAACTGAACTTCCACAAAATTCACTGCCTTATATACTGTATGGGCCCTGGCACCGAATCTTGTATGTACTATTACACTGATTTTTTGTTTTGTTTTGGAGCCATATTTAGACAGTACGTACAACCGATCATCATTTGCATATACTAATCGTGAGTGCAGATATATTAGTATGGTACCTCCCAGAGGAGCTGCGTAGCTCACGGCTGAGCCGTAGGGGATCAGAACATGCCGGCTATGGCACATAATTACGAAGCTAGAACATGGCGCAAAAGAAAATGGGCTACATTGCGGGACGCCCTACAGTATGTGGGCGCAGCCATGAGGGGACTCAACCGAGATCAAACAGTCCCAGAGGGCGGGTCCGTCTCAGGTCTTGAAGCTGCACCGGAGGGTTGAAGGAATGCAAGGAGAATGGTCGCATGATCCCTATCGAAGAAATCGTCCAGTGGGGTCTCTTGGAAGTTTTTTTTCCCCACTGGAGTGTTTTGATGAGTTCCTGCCAGTGTGTGTGGCGTGAGCACTCATATACTCATAGATGATTGATGAACGATCGATGAACGGTCCCAGTAGCTGCAGGGGCCATTACACTGATTGGGCGCCTGGTCAAACCACCTTCGCCAGACGCCCTTTTTTTTTTTGTTTTTTTTTCGGAATCCATTAAAGTGCGCATTATGCAAGGCATTATGCATGGCCATATGTGGCACTTTACAAACCAGACGCCCTATAGTCGACGGCACCACGGTGGCAATTGGGACGCATGGGAGCTCGTTAGCCGTCCTTATTGAGTCACTCATTTCAAGTTTCGTCTCATGCTATATAATGTCTCGTTGAACACTTCAGAGCTCAAGAATTCTCTTGGTCAACCGCGTTCATCGTCTCACTGTCCGTCGCACCATGGGTAACAATGTTCAAGCAGAGTCAATAGGTGTTCAACTCGTCATCACAATCGGGGCCTTCCTATGCGAGACTTTCTTTTTCGGTGCGGCTATGTTCTTGACCCATTCCGCATGGCTGAGCCAGAGACTAGGGGCATATTCCGCTGTCTTTCTCTACTCGAGCGTTCTTATGCTGTACGTCTGCGTATCGATTACAATCCTAACTCTTACCCCGACTGCAAGCAAACGCCCGTCCACCCCAGTGAGAAACTATATGCTGGCCGTGTCCGCGTTCATGTACGCGGTCTCTGCGGTACACTGGGCCATGAATATGGCTATTGTTGCGAGATTTTTGAGGGTTGGCAGAGATTTCATGTCACCCTTCGAACGGCTTATGGTTGTATACCTACCCACGATCAATGTACGTCATCCCCCTTGAGACTTCACTTGCGACGAGATGCTTATTGCGGAGAAGTACATCCTAAGCGATGGGATTCTTGTGTGGCGGGCTTGGGTGTTGTGGGGTCCGAGTCGCAGATTCACCGTATTCATCCCCCCGCTCTTCTCCCTCGTGTCCACACTCGGTGAGCATAAGCAGACCACGGGCGCGGTTCTCTCAGTCGACGTATCCATTTGTCGGTATTGTCGGCCGCTGGCGTTGCGTATTTGTATATCGGGACTGAATACGAGTCCGAGCGAGATGATGCCATGAGCCGTTACCTCGGATGGACCGTCTGGGGCATCTCAGTTGGCACAAATATCTGGGTCACGGGCTTAATCTATATTCGAATATGGTACGTTTTT
This sequence comes from Lactarius deliciosus, assembly GCA_021525775.1. Classification (NCBI taxonomy): domain Eukaryota; kingdom Fungi; phylum Basidiomycota; class Agaricomycetes; order Russulales; family Russulaceae; genus Lactarius; species Lactarius deliciosus. The sequence goes on along the minus strand of JAKELK010000454.1, from coordinate 19,841 downwards.
CTTCCCCCTGGCTACTTGACGCCGTCTGTGATGACACGATGCATCCTACAGGCAGCACAGGCAGTTTGTACGATCTTTGCTTGGCAAGGGAACTGCTACATCTACAGCAGAGAAAGTCCTCATTTTCATGGTTGAATCCGGGGCACTTTATCTGTGCATTTGGGTACGTCTTGATTTACTTCTGGTTGTGTTGTACGTTAACTGACCTAAGGCTCTCCGCGGCAGGCGGTGTATATAATATCGACATTTACTGACTGGAACGGTGCTCATTTCCTGAATACAGCTATCGTCCAAGTTGTCGTAAGGTCTCCTTCTATCGTGTTATAACAGGTGTCAACTCTGTCCATCAGGGAATCTACCCCATGACTATTGTCCTCCTCGTCACGATGCGACTAAGCACCGCCGACGTTTTGTCTATGTCTGGCTCCGAGTCCTCTAAACCCCCAATATCTATAAGACTCACATCGCCGGATTCGCTACCTACCGTCGGGGACGTAGGGGGGTTCTTGGAGAGCGGATGCGACGTGGCACCACACGAGGGCGGGTTGTGTACGACTGTTCTGAAAAGTGAGGATAATGTCGGGGAGGATCCGGGACACGGCATCGACCCTCGTTCGTTTTTTTACTGAGGGCACTCAATAACTTGTTAGAATAGGTGCCCTCAATCAAAAAACAAATGAGGGTCGATGTCGTGTATTTCTAAAACGGGCCGTGCAGTGGGCACCGTTATAACCTACTGTCAGTGTACATCCATACGTGATTCGCTCCCAATGCGATTAACTCGTGCGTTTGAGGCGGAGAAGATCTAACGTGGGACCTGATTATCGTACCGCAAGCCAACCAAATAATTTCCTCCAGGCCCGCAGCTCAGTACGAGCTCGACGGAGAAGGCATTTCCATCGTGCGTGGATGCAGCCTTGCGCGCTTCTCAGATTACCAGGACCAGTGGCACCTTGGTCATCGATCATCGATCATCCTTCACCTCTTGTCTCTTGTCGTGGGCACCGATCGAAGGTCAGAAAGTGCCGAACTGGTCTGTTTCAGCCGAGATCTAAATCTCACGGAGAACGCAGCCAAAAATTCTAAAATTCCCCACGAGCCCACATGGCGTGGATATATTCTGGCAGAGTCAGTGGCCAAACACGAGCGAATGTACTGCCTGTAAGTAGGAATAATTGACAGAGACGAGCTAGGGAATGGGGTTGGGGCCACGGAGTTGGGTGAAAAGCCGCGAAAGTCAATGCCCGTCATGATTACTCTAGAAATACCAAGAATCAGACTCGTCGCAGCACGCGACGACTCTCCGCCGGCGTCCACGCCCGAAGCTGCATCCGCGTAGGGACATCAAAAGAAAATGTAAATAGCGAAGTGCCAGAGACAATCATCCTCGATACGCCCCATACCTCCACCTCGCACGCGGGCAGCCGAGGCTGTCGCAATTTCTGTACCCGATCAGGGATTGCAGCGCTCCCGTCGTGCTATGTCGGCGTAGGCTGGGTCGTTGGCGTCTCGGTGCAACGGTAGGCATAATCGAAACCTAGGGGTCGCAAATAAATGATGGGAAGGGGGAGAGGATGTCGCGACATACCTTGGCTCTTCAGTTCGGTGCTTACACGACCCTCTTTGATGTCAAGAACCATCGAACCATATTCTGCGTCACAAAGATTCCAATTCCAGCAATTCTTCCATGCGGCGTCCTCCGTCCCGGGGGGACCACCCCCAAGAGCGGGCTGGCCTATAGCGCGCGGAATGCGATCAATGACAGCCAATGCCTTGTCGATGAGGACGCGTTGGCGGTCGTCGAGGACAGCGTCAACTTGCGACTTGACGCTGTCCCATTTCTGATAAAACGCATCTCTTCCGTTGCGTAACTTGCCCCTTAAGGTATCATAGTCGCCTTGGACACTGAACTCGTTCCATGAAGAGGTGTAGCGGAAATGAAGGCCGGCCGACAAAGTGAGGTCCGCCTTGAGGGCGAGGGCAAGGGACGCAAGGATGCCTTCTCGGCCAGGACTAGTGTGAGTGACGAGGAGACGGGTCTCTGCGGGGTCAAAAATGCGCTGGGCAGTATCGACGAGCTCGCCGATTTGGAGGGCCGTAATCCACATAGTCCCATTGCCGCCGGCGAATGTTGTTCCCTCTCCACTGTCGAACAATTTGTGGGTAACAAAGGCACCGCCCAAGCCGAGAAGTCGTAGCTTAATACGACCGATGTGGAGACAATGGGTGGTAACCCCGTCAATGAGGTGTAAATTCTCGATGTTGTATGTGCCTGTGCGTAGTTTTTCGAGTAGGAGAACATCTTCGCATGCACCTGCGACGGTAAAGACCGGTACCTGTAGCTTAATCTGGCCGGATAGGAGAAGCGGGAATTCGGACAGCATGAAGATACTTAAGGCTTGGCGAATAGGATTCTCAGGAGCAAGCAGGTATTGGCGTTGCGCACTAGGTATCAGTGGGGAATATGTGGTTAGGTGACGGAGAACGCGGTCTTTCATGCGCTCAATGCTGGTTGCCTCTGGGTTGCGAATGATAAGGGTGTTGGAGAGAGAGAAAAGAGATCAGACGAACCAAAGAAACCAAAGTCGCCGGTATGGATGATTGCTTTTGCATTTGCTTCGCGTGCTAGGTCATTGAGAGAAGAGAGCCGACCTCGGACATCGGCGATGCAAAGTATTCTGCCGTGGACTGTGTCTATAAGCCTTGTCTGGTGAGAGGAAGGGTGAGGGTGAGTCGAGGTGGAGGCATGCTGCATTTTTTAGATTTGAAATGACCGTAGATGCCCGCGTCGAGATGGCGGTCCTCACCTTACAGCGGGTTTCATAACGATAGATACCTAGCAACCATTTTTCACATATAGGCGGCATTTGAACAAGTATTTCGGTGACCATGCCGAGTTTTCTTCCCACACAAACTAATTGTAGTAATTAAATAATGAAATTATATAACGTACTTATCACTTCTAGTCAGCGCAAGAGGCAGCGAGCGTGGGCTCCACCTCAGGAATCACACGGGAAGAAAGTAATAATAATAAAGCTCGTATATTCAATAAGAGAAACAAACCCATAGCTACACTGTACTAAGTGCAAGTAAGGGGGCCATCATTGTGGCCAGCGATGTCCCATCACCTATTACCGTTGTCGGCGTATGGTTAATGTAACCGCTGTCTTCGCGTCCATGGTCGCCTTGCATTGCTGTGGTTGCGGTTGTAGTCGCTCGGTTGCAGTTGTGGTCATCATTGTTGTCAACATCTTGCTGCCCTCGCCATAGTGGCCTCACTGTCGTCGTCATTTACAACTTGTCGTGGCGGGACTTGCGCACCGTGTTGAGTTGATGTTGTAACGGGATTACAGGCGGCATCGTGGTCGTGTTGTGATAACACTGCGACGTGGCGTGGTGATGAGTCTTGCGCGTCCACATCGGCAAGCGACATCCCCCTCCCAACGTGTGCGATTCCCATCAATCTAATTGCGAAAATGCTCACCCTCCCAACAAGATACAAAACTGTGAATCGAAACTAATGTTACCGATCGATGATCAAAAGTGAAGTAGGAATGGTGGACGTGGCGGCCACGGGCTTGCGTGCGTCAAAGCAGCAGCGGTAAGGACTTGAGAAGCGCAGCACAGCGAGCACTTGCAAGTGCTGGTGAGACGGCGCAGCGGGTGTGTCGTGACGCGTGGCGGGTCTTGCACTGGCACGCAGTCATGGGGTGGCGATGGCGAAGGGTGGACGTGGCGGCCATGGACTTGCATGTAGCGAGGCGGCGAGGACCTGAGGGGTGCAGCGAGACAGTGAGAGAAGAAACAAAATGAAACCAAAAGAAAAAGAAATTTTTTCTCGATTACTGGGCAGCACGTCTTCATATGGCTATTGAGGGAATAGTGGGTGGTGGGGGGAAATGGGAAGGAGGGAATAGTGGATCAACAAAGGGCAGTATGGCCGACGCGTTTGACCGGCGACGAGGGAGGGACGTGAAGCGGGAAAGTTGGAAACCGAGGACATTGGTTGGGCATCGAATGTAAGGAAAGTATGTGGACAACCCGGAAAAAGTATATAACTCACCTTTGACCCAGTGTCAGATTTGGAGAAGGCTAGTCTATCAACTTGAAAGAGGGAAAGTCATGAGGTTTCTGGGGTAGAAAGTGAGCGCATACGAGGAGATCGAGGACGAAGTGAACGGAAAAGGTGGTTGTGTGGCAACCAACAGTCGGAGGCGGAGGTGGCTTTGTCAGTTGTCCCACGGTTACAGTCACCAACGTATACGCTACAATATGGTACTGCAGCTGGTCAGGCCTTGGGTCGGGCCTCTCCTGGGCCAGCCTGGCCTGCGCTACATCTCCAATAGCTTTATGACTGCCCTGTGGCCTCATCATGTGTCCTTGAATGCCTATATCTATGTATGTGTATTTACAACGGCAAAAAAAGAGAAATTTATCCAAGAATTTATCCCAGAACTATCATAAGCACTGTGCACCATTTTTACCATCCTCCAAGTCAACCTAGCTTGTCAGCGTGTTTCACGGTTCTCCAACAGTCCGAGGAACTACCAGAAGTGAGCCGGTACTGCATCGCCTTGTGTGACAGGATGCTGTGCGCTGTGCTCCGTGAAACCTCTTGAGCGACTACACACTAACCCACACACTGTATTCATGCCAGTGAATTCTGAATTACACCAATAGTTACACAGTCTCCGAAGGGACATCTCCCCAAGCTTATTGGAAATGTGCTGGCAAAGTGTCCCACAGCAGACGGAGGGATGGGCACCTCCCATGACTGCCGAGCGTGGCAAATGCAGATAACTATTCTATAACCCCAATTCTGTAAAATAACCTATTTTCAAATAATATTTTCCTTGACTTAATTATGAACCCCGCTCTTACGTTTCGGAAGTCCGCCTATGTATTCGAAATGACGGGTATCTATCGTTATGAAACCTGCTGTATCAGTACTGTACCTAGTCTTACAAGTTATGCACTGCTCAAACTTGAAGAGGTCTTTCGACGTATCAACGATATATCAACGTTCGCTCCGCCCCGCAACACGTTCGCCCTTCGTACCGACTTGGACTGGGAAGGGGACTACTGATTGGGTTGGACGGCTCTGGTACAGACACAGATCCCCCCTCTCTGTGCCCTGCCCCTTTTATGAATGAACATGTCACATTGGCTGCACTGGGCGATGCGACCTCTGGCCAATCTGCTGCCCGTCAGGCTGGTGTTGTCGTTGGTGGTAGTTGCCTGTCTGTTGTCTTATGTTGGTTGGGACACGCCCACAGACGTGTGAGAATCATCTAGACCATTTCTTTGTACATCTTGCCAGGCTTCTATTTGATACGCATTCTCAACATGTGGTGTGTTGGCGTTCCCCAGCTTGCTACCAGCACCCCTGTTGACTAAGTCGCGGTCCTTGTTTGCAGGATCTGTTGACAAAATCGATTCCTTGATCACTCATTCTCAGGACGTCGTCTTCCGCAGCATGCCGCTGGACTATGTATCAGGTTGGCCTGCATCAGCCCGACGAAGTGATTGTGACTCTTAAAAGAGGGAGAGCCTCAATCGGTCAACTTCTCGAGGAAGACCCAGATTTAGGACACGTCTGTAGCGGTCAACCGTGACCGAGAGCTCACCAAGTCTATCCCACCGAGCCGCAGATTAAGCACGGATGATGACGGAGCTGACGACCTTAGGGCGGTGGCCCAATTTGGTCATCTCCTGCAAAAGCAACGTACGCGACGAGCTCATTTCACAGGTTCATGCCTTGCCGGGCTTCAACAGCTTCCTGACATCTCCGCCACTCGACACACTCCGTTCTGCCGCCTCATCTGATTTTGTCGTTACCAGATACCACTCCATATGGCGCTCTGACGCCCCAATCCTTCTTCACAACACGTCGTCTTCCTCCTTGGTCCCAACCCCTCAATGATCCCTACCACCGCGCAAGCGCACTCAAGGATAAGTTATTCGACTAGCGACAAAAACACAGGCTTGATTCGAATCATTATGGCCAGACTCTAGCCTCTGTTCTCTCATAGCTCTACGAGTTCATTGGCAAACTCATTATCGACAATCTCCGTCAACATAAACTACCAGAACAGTCCCGCATCTAGTTGTGCCCAACATCCGTCTTCGGTTCCTTTCCTATCCATGCCACGGGTCCAATCCCATCCGATGAAGGTGAGGCGCGCTATTTCTCATATCTCTACACCTGCTCCTATACCCCATCGCTCTCCGTCCTCATCCAATCTCATAATTGTGATTTCAACTCGTGATCTTTGGATCAACTCCCCCTACTTTTTGTGGCGCAGCATGGCCCATCTCTTCTAACTGTGGGGACCGAGATCCAAGTTGTCCAGGCTCTCCATACCGAAGTGACAAGTCTCGTCTCAGAAGCAGCGACACCCGCCGCAGTCATCGATGCCTTCCGTCACCACCGATTTTCTCACTTCGCATGCCATGGTGCCCCAGAGGCAGGAAAACAATTCGCGTTTCTTTCTACTTGCCAGCAGCCGAGGTAACTGGAGGGAGCATCATGGACGAGGGACTACACCTAGCGGCTGCGATACAATACACTGGCATACAGAGCGTGGTCGAGACGATGTGGGCGATGGTGGACGAAGATGGACGGGAGTCGTCACGCGTCACGGGACATTTTTACACGGCGTTGTTCTTAAATTCAAGACGAGAGCCTGAGCAGGGTGTGCCGTATTACGAAAGACCTGCGAAGGCACTGCAGGTGGCCGTGAAGAAGCTGCGGAGGGAGAAGCGGACCACAGTGGAGAGACGGGTGAATTTCGTTCATTACGGCGCATGAACGGGGATTATCTGTGAGTGTTGGTCTCGGTCGATTATGGCCTGTCTGTATCCATGCGTGGTGCGCGTGTCGTCGTTCTCGATACCGATCTCAGTAAGGCACTTCGCCTTTGGTCTTTTCTCTCGCTTACATTTTATTTTGTCTCCCTTTATAATCTCGCATGGCTTTGACTCCCGCTTTCCTCCTGTTTTGCCTACACCTTATCTCCTATGACAGATCTACTAGGTCCCCTTTGCGTTCGCTGCCAGTGCTCGTGTTCTCCTACGTTCGATGTAGAATATCACCACCACTGCCCCTCTTCTACTCGTCTTTGTTATGTGAGGTTAGATAAAAAACAGGCACAGGCGCTCCAATCTTCCTGAAGAACATGAGACTTTAGGCTCCCATCAAATAGTGGCTCACACTATCCGATAGAGAAAACACGTCTTCCGACAACAGGATCGAACTACCAAACAAACTCCCGTGGTCGCTGATCAGGCGTACAGGCCAGGACCCGTGGTATCATTTGATGCCGATCGCGACGCCACCGCCTCGGCTTTTAGTGGATCCCTGGTGAAGCTCGGACGAACCCTTGCACCATCCATATGGGATATCAACAACTAGTATTATCGTGTCATGGGAACGTATACACTTGTTCGGGTCTTCGGGTAGTCTGCCCCCAGTTCCATCTCCACCTACGTGAAGAACTTCCTGTTCTCATTCGGTCCGAATAGGTCATGCCTGATTTCGGGAAGCATCTACGCGGGAGGACGTCAGGGGAAAATAATCATATAACGGCCTCGCAGTCACACACCCGATCTTCGAGTAGCCGTAAACGTTCATCGAGAGTGTTATCTAGCGTTATGCGACGCGTTCCACTGGTGAGTTTGACGCCCCCAGCGCTGCACAGCCGAACATCAGGAGAGTCTCATCGATCCATGGACGAGAGACTTACAGCTCGTCGCTCAACGACGCGTCCAGCTCAAGCTCTACCTCTCGGCCGCTGATCTCGTAATAGGCCTTCTTTGCGTTCTCGAGCGCACGCGCCGCGATAAGCTCGTCCTTGGCACGCGTATATACCGTCGCGGACGGTTCGAGGAGCTGGAGGAGACCCTGCACGACCACGCCCTCGAGGAACTGGGCATAGCGGGCCTCGTCGTCGGCAAGCCCGGAGATCTGGGCGCGCGCGGAGGCGAAAAGGTCCTGCAGATGCTCCTCTCGGCGGTGCAGGAGCCGTAGCCGCGATTTGTTCGTCAGCGTCGACTGCTGGCTGTCGGGTAGTTGTGGACGTCGGCGAGGGTAGGATAGGACAGAAAAACGCACATCTTCTGCGCCGTCTCTGCGCCCTTGCGTTTCTTCTCGAACTGCGCATCGATGGCTTGTTGTTCCTGCTTCACGAGCTTCGCCTGTCGGGATTAACTTGAGTTACTGCAGACGAGGGGCGCGGCAAAATAGAGACTTTATCAATTGAAAATTCTTCGTCCGCTTTTACTCTAATTTCGCGAGCCTTCTCGAGAGCCTCTTGCTTGATGAACGCGACCTACAGAGTCCACAAAACCAAAGATGTGATTACATCAATGGCGAGACAGGCAGTGAATTGTACCATTTTGGTCATCTCACTGAGTACTTCGTCGTCATTCAATGGTCTAGACGCCATTCTGGAAAGCTAATTATTATCGCGAAGAGGAAGAAAAGCTCGGGTTTGAAGGAAACGAGGAAGATCACGGACGGCCCGGTGTGCAGCTTCGCCTTGGGCTGGCTTAATTTGGCATTATCTCGTGCTCTGCTCACGCGCACGCCGACACCGACGACGAAACAATGACTACTATACATTTACTATTCGCTAGTCATTCAATCAGGCGTACAACACATCGGCGATAGACTTTGGGTTCCAGTCGGGATACTCAGAGACGCTCAGCTGGTCCAGGGACCCCACAAGTCCTCCACCCCGTCCCCAGTCGAGTTGTAGGAACGACCGAACGTCCCCAGGGTTCTTTGCTATGGCAGCTTCGAGCTCAGATTCAGGACGATATGTCACGTTCAACTTTTTTCCTGTCTTTTCTTCGTGCTGTTTGAAAATCTGGTTGAAGGACTGCCGGGGGATGACATGGGCAGTCAGTCGCTGAAAACTTTCTCGCGGACGTCCTCTCACCTTGCGTTCGCTTTCAATACGGAAGGTCCGCCACTCAATCTTCGATCGTGGCAAGTTGGTGAGCACATACGCAACGTATCGACCAATGTCCAGCTGTGCCGTGAAAGAGTTGAGCGCATTACCGTCCAGTCCAACGTTTACATCGCCACTCTGGAGATCCAATCCGAGGAAACTGTCTCAATGGTTAGCACCGCAGGACCCCCGGCGTCAGTGTAGCAAGCCGCGGCACTCACGGGACAAACGCGACGTCTGGGTGCACACCCGTGAAGAAAAGAGCATACGGCAAATCCAGCTCCTTGCACTTGTGGTGAACGGCCTGCTTGACCAGGAAGATGCCCTCGGGGTTCTGACGATCTGTGACGTCGCCGAACTCGGAGGGCACAAATACCTTCACGCCTGCCGCTTTCGCCTGTTCGGCGAGCAGGTGCTGTACTTGGAGAGCGGAATGCGTGACGGTCGAGATCACAACGTCTGCCCCAGTGACCGCATTTTTCAACGACTCGGCCGACCCATAGTCTACAACGGCTATCTTCGCTCCGGAGGCTTTGCATTCGTCCAAGCTGCTAGAGTCCTGAGGGGAATATATGAACGAAGGTATTGGACAACGGCTGCACAGGTGAACCCACCGAGCGGGTGAGGACGGTCACATTGTCAATTTTTCCCTGATTTTTGAGCTTAAGGAGTTCCCGGACAACGTGACTGCCCAGACCCCCCAAGCCAGCGACGGTGAAGTTCTTGAAACCAGACATTGTGAGTTGTCCGAGGTTGCTGCCATTTGCCCCTTTATAATTCTGTTGGCTGACTGATCCTTTGATCTAAATGTTGGTCAGACTCCTTCCCGATTCGGTGCTACTATCAATTGCGTTCTTTTTTCCCACACCACACTTTCCTTTTTTATCCCAACTTCAGATATAAAATATTAACATTGGTATCTATTGTCGGTTCTCTGGCTCGCGTGCAAGTTGACGCTTGCTCCGGTTCCTCGGTCGCACCTTGGAGTACCACTCCCACGCAAGCCGCACAACTTCTCCATCAGCATCGTATGGTGTCGGGATTTCTGAGTAACCCGGTCGCGCCGTGGGATGTCGCACGTAAACGACGGAACACGTCGGGTAGGAGACCTCGAGATACGCGGGGACGAATATGAACGGGGACGCGTAGGCTGGGAGGTGGAATGGGGTAAGAGTTTTGTCTTTGGCCGCAGGCGCGGACTGTTCCGTGGAAGCTGGTGTCTCGTCTTTGAGATCCTCCGCGGCCAGCTCTTCTGAGGACTTCTCTGCGCTTGGGGTCCTAGGCTGAAGGAAGGAAATGACTTTTGGGTCGACGGATACCATGTCGCCTGGCGCGAGGCGGGTATTCGCGTCTTGGTACTTCTAGCGTGTCAGTTGAGTACACATGCAAGAGGACGTCGACGGCGTACCTTCTTCCCGTTGAGTAAGACTTGACCATGCACGACCATCCTCCGCGCGTCGTACACGCTATGCGCTAGACAGGCACGAAAAATGACCACGTCGATGCGGCGCTCGACCTCCGAGAACATCAAGCTGCCCACTGGTGGCAGCTCCTCTTGGTCCTCCCCGTCAATCTCTCGCCTCCGAGATTTTGCGTCTTTGTCGACCGCTTTTGGTAATTTCGCCCATTTGTTGAGCTGAGTCGTTTGGATCTCCGTCTGTGCCCGTCGTGGACGCACGTCAGGGAGGGTAGTGGGCATATACCAGCGCTTGAATGTTTTCTCGTTAATGAAGTCGCCATGATAGGCGCGAATGAGCCGCTTTGCAATCCAACGTTGCTGGAAAAGCGACTTTTGGGTGCGCGTGAAGTCAATTTCTTTTGCAGGCTCGCCGAGAGAGCGCCGCCAGAGGTTGTAGAGGTTCTCACCCGTCCAACTCTACACGCGCGGGTCAGTAAGCGGGGTTTCGCTGGCAGAAAATAATTGATGTACCATGCGAGGGAGGGCCCTCTTAAAATTATAGAGGTTGAGGTCGCGCATCCCGGAGGTGGTTGAGAGGGAAGACGCGCGTAAGTCAGACAACACGGCGCTTTCAATGGACCTCTTCACACCTCGACCTCGTATTACCGGGCGCAAGAATAACCTGTCGCTATCGACAAAAGAATATGCAAAAGTACGATTTAATACACTCCAGGATAATTTTCTCATCTCTTCATCGTCAGGTGGCCGGTACGATCGCCTCTGCCCGGCGGAACAGACATCTCGATGAACAACCCAGCGACATCACACCGTCTGCAGACCCACGACACAGAGGTGTGCTGCGAAACCCACTTTCTGTCCTTTAGCTGATCAGAGCTGTCTGCAGAGCCTTCCTTCATTTCCGAGGAGTCCTTCGTCCGTGCGCCACTTAACTCACGTATCGTTTCGGGCACAACCGCTCCGAAATCGAAGGGAAAGGCCAGGGAAGAATCCCTTGACACCTTTCCCTTGGATGTGCAGGAGGCAATGATCCTTGAGGACCTGCTCTTTGTGCTTATGGTAAGTGACCCACCACCTTCTACGTTACGGTCTCCGGACGCGATGAACAGGGTATCGAAGGGACCCATATCACATATCACGAAGACTACTCCCCAGAGGACGATGGCGAGCTCCAGGGCATTCGATTCACTGTCTCAGCGCGATTAGGTGCGCCCGTATTTGGTTATCTATTGTGCATACTCTGAACATAGTATCAGACCCCTCATTACGCGATTTGGTTGAAAGGGTTCTACCACTCGCGAAATATTACACCGCAATATCGTCATTCATCGAGCTACGGAGCCATCTTGACTTTGGGCGCGTGAATCACGCACTCTGTGCGGCGCTGCGCGATATGCTGAAGGTACGTTCCAGCGTTTCTCTTACGACCTTTGTACGATAAGCTCGCGTACAGGATTACCAGACCCTTCTTTCTCAACTCGAACACGCCTTCAACACGTCGCCGCAGTTCACCCTTCAGAAACTCTGGTTCTACGTCCACCCTACCATACACACCCTCTCGCTCATATACCAACTCACCACAGAGCTGGCGGCGACGGAGAACCCGGCAGATGACAGTTCCTTGTCTTCTGAAGAAGATCCTGATGATGCCGCACGAAACGAAGCCCTTGGTCTTGGTGGCGCGAAGCTCAAAGCCGTCCTGTCCGAAATCGAGGCAGGTGCGGACGGGATCGCCGTCAAAGGCGGGGAAGTTCTTGCCATCGTTCACACGAGGATGCAACACACAGCAGGTGACCCAGCGGCTCGCGCGCTGTATGGTGCACTTTTGCGCGCCGCCGGTCGGCCGTACGTCGAGATGCTCCAGGAGTGGACGCGTGTGGGCACACTCTCGGATCCGTACGAGGAATTCTGTGTTAAAGAAAGCAGGTTCATTAACCGCGGGACACTTGAGGTGGATTACACGGACGAATACTGGGAACGGCGATACACGGTGCGTTACTTGCCAGCTCTACAGGACACCCAACGGTTCGAATCGTTCATCAGTTACGTGACGGTTCGACGCTTGGTGCCCTTAGCAAGCGAAGTCAGGCGGGGGTGCCTCCGCCGAGGGCTGGAAGTGGACGACTACCCGGAGGCGCGTGCGTGCCTCCATTACTGGAAAGTTGGAAGCATAAAGTCTTGCTCGCCGGGAAGTATTTAAACGTCATTCGTGAATGTGGAATAGAGGTGCAGAAGGTTTCCAACCCGCCCGACGACGACTTGGCCATGGATGATGAACGGTCAGTGCTCCGTGCGCGCATCGTTTACACGCCGCATGCGCTTACTTTGGGCGTGAAGCTTCTACAAATTCATTGAAGATGACTATTCGCATGCAAATCGCACGCTCCTTCAACTTCTCTTACGTGACCAAGGTCTCGTCCCGCGCCTCAACTTTCTCAAGCGTTGCTTCTTTCTCTCCCAGTCATCCTACCTCACCCATTTCCTCGACCTCGCCCATACAGAATTGCGCAAGACTTCCAAGACTGCGTCTCTTGTGAAGCTTCAGAGTCTGCTTGACCTTGCACTGGGCGGGGACGCACACGGCGACGACATACCGTTTCGAGAAGATGTGCGAGTCACAATGGCCACGACAGGGCTCTACGAGTGGCTGCTTCGCATTGTCAACGTCAGCGGCGTCATTGGCGACGAGAATGATATCGCTGGCGACGGGCACGACGAGCACCACAAGAAAGGAAAAGACAAGGACGAAAAAAAGCCTCTGTTAGGTCCGTCTCACACATTCCACCCCAACGACGACTGAATCCACGGCTCGCACACAGCCATCGACGCCCTCCAACTCGACTTCAACGTCAAATTCCCGCTGTCGCTCGTCATCTCACGCCGGACCGTCCTGCGCTACCAGCTCCTCTTCCGTTTTCTCGTCCACCTCAAACACGTCGAGCAGGCGCTCTCCGCGATGTGGCTCGAGCAGCAAGGCCCGGTATGGCGGCGCACGGACGTCCCGCCCGAATTCGCCGCGTGGCGCCTGCGCCTGTTCGTGCTGCGCGCGCGCATGCTCGCGTGGGTGCAGCAGATCCTCGCCTTTGTCGCCCACGAGGTACTCGAGCCGAATTGGCGCGCTCTCGAAGCCAAGCTGACAAAGGTGACCACGGTCGACCAACTTTTACGCGATCACGTCGACTTTTTGGACACGTGCATGAAGGAGTGCATGCTCACTAGTTCGAAGCTGTTGAACGTAAGCCCTGCGTGTTGTAACTCTTTGCTTCGTCCACGTCGCTCACCTCCACCAGGCATTCTCCAAGCTCATTGTGACGTGCTCTACATTCGCCTTGTACACAGCCTCTTTTACGAAAGATGCGAACAAGGCCCTCGTTGCTGCGGAGACCCCAGAGGGTGACGTTGGGGCGAAGAAGCGATCAGACTTTTTGATTAGATTTGAAACAAATTTCAACCATTGGCTCAAGGTATGTGGCCGTTCTTGTTCGAATGCCTCCTGGCAACTGAAAGGATCGTCCCCCAGATTCACGTCAACTGCGTGCAGTTCTACGCGTCTAGCGAGAATGTGGCCCTACTTCCCCTCGTCGTTCGCCTGAACAGTATCAAGCCGACACCATAGTAGAATCGCACTGCTCCGTCTCTTTCGTCCCCCCTCCCAGAGTCTGATTTGCCTTAACGTTGTCCACTTACGTGATACCTTGCTTCTTGTATTGCTATTCTACTGTAAAATCTGTAGCTTACTGTACTGATCTCATTGGAGTGTTGAACATCTCCCAGGTGGAGGATGCTAGACGAATGGTTACTTTCCATCAATTTGCAACCACATGCTCCAATGTCGTCTCTCTTCCTCGCTACCTTCGAAAATCCATGGAACGTCCCGGACCTCAGCAAAGCCCTCTTTCACAGAAGGTGCCTCATAAGCGTCCGCAAACCCCGCGATTGCTGTGTAAGGTACCAGCGTACGAACAGGCTGCGGCATTTTATGAGCTGGGTAAATGTTGAGACTCGAGCAGTTTACGTACTTCTCGAGCTACAACCGACGCCGGCCTGGCGTACGCGCGGTAAAGGTTATTATGCCAAGCCAGCTCAGTGGAACCCTGAAAAGAGAAACATCTGCAGTACGTTGAGCATATATAGTGATCAGCCAGCTTTGGAGACAGTACCGTGCTGGGACCCGGAGCCGCTTTGCGACGTCGAGATAGTACTTGCGCGTCTGCACGTCCCGATTCGTATTGTCTAGAGAGTGGGTAAGTTTCGGGTTGGAGAAGCCGATACGGAAGCAGACCGATGACGCAGCTCTTTCCCGCAACTAACGCCTCCTCGGCAGCCTTGACACACTTGGGCCGTGAGCCGAGCGTGTCTTGGTTCACGTGCACGTATTCTGCCGGGGTGAAATGCGTCCGGTAGAATGTCGACTTTCCCAAGCATGGAGGGCCGACGAAGACCACGATCTCTGTGTGTGGATCGGGAGGCAAGACAGGAGCAACCGGGGAACCATTCGGCGCTTGAAAGCTCTGGTATCAGGATAACAGGAACGATGCATGGGTCAAACTCTCACATTCTCGAAGCGAGGAAACATGGAATCCTGGGAGCGTATGTGACGCTGGGCGTATCTTGAGGAAGTATTCCTGTCAACCAGTGAGGAAAGTTGCCACGAGTCAGACGGCACACTTACTTCTGGGGTGTAGAATTGCACGCCGATATTGAGCGCGAATTTTCTATCCGTCGACGAGAAGTCGCCGGCGCGCCCGGCGGCATCACCAACAAAATAAGAAGCACTCTTATCTTGGAGACAAATGAGTGGACAGTCAGTAGGAGGAGAAGGATTCCAAAGTGACCTATTGTGACACCCTCTTCGGCAAAGATACGCTCGAGCTCGAACCACATACCCGGCATGGGCTTCCGGTACCCATCTTTTGCTGTGGCTGCAAAGATTCGGAACGGAAGGTCGGGCACCTAGATGGACTGAGATGTTCAGCGCAACATTTAGGAAACGTGAGGGACACGCACGGCAGCAGCAATTAGCGGGATCTTTTTCTTCCAGTCTGTGAGCGCCGCCGACTTGATATTCTGATTCGAGATAAGCACAACAGAGTACCTGTACAGAACTCAAATTAGTACCGCGTACCAGCGAGCGAGCACGGCACGGCTGAGCGGAACCGTGCTCGACGAAGAAAAAGCTACACGACGCACCCAGAATCGTGCACTTCCTTCAGCTTCTGCGGCACGACGGCCTTCCACCATTCCCACTCGGGACCGCTCGTCGTTGACGTCGTCGTCTTCGCCGCGCGTTTGTTGCCCTTTGCTCCCGTGCGCACGAACTTGATGAGCGTGGAGTCGAGATCGAACGCCGCGACGCGCAAAGACGCGCGCGGCGCGAGATGCACGCCGTGCAGACAGCTGCGCGCTGGACCGAGCGAGGGCGTGAGCCACCTAAACGCCGGTGCATCCGCCTTCCCGTCACTTTCTCCTCGCTTGTCGAAAATCGAGAAGACTGGCCGTCAAAAGTCAGAACTATGGACAGCTTGCCCCAGTGACCGGGTGTGCACACTGGGCGTTATGTAGCGGACGCACGTTTTGGCACCTTGGCATTTGGTTGAGGGAGATCCTGATGAGACTCAGCACTGGTGCCCGTATCATCTCTCTTCCGTTTGACAGGAGAGGCTGAGGATGAACCCTCGGACTTGTTTTCGTGAACGGACATGACGTTGGTTGTTCACGCTCACGAGGCTCACAGGAACGCGGTCTGGATTTATAATCACACCTACTTGGATTGGTGGTAAACAACAGGGTTGGTAACAGATACAAGCGATGAAGCCCAAGAAACCAAGTCAAGTGGTACAACATGCGTATGACTACACATATAGTATACGAGCGCTTTATCAAATTCTGTTCGAATATGTCGAGATTGACCTAGTCTCCCACAAAGCAAAGAAACACAAAACAATGGATGCATCAATACAGTTGGTGCGTCTTCGAATAATGAGAAAATTACGCAATAAAAGGGCGACCCGTCTGGGAGACGTTGGTAAGGTCACTGGGGATACATGTTGTCAGAAAAGGCCAAAAACGAGTCGTCTCAATTCCAGTCGAGCGACAGGTATTTTGGGTCTAGATTGCGACGCCGTAGCTGGCACTGACGCTTTCGCTAAGGTGTTCGTCCGCGGGATTGTAGGTAAACCCGCGGAACTGATCCTGTACGGTCTCCGAGAGCTGTGAGTCCTGCACGACTGAGTCCTGGGCGGTCTCAGACGTGAACTCTTGGTCAAAGTTCGCCACATCAAGCGCCGACTCAACCGATGGCTTAAATGGCGATTGGATCTTCTTCTGCATCAACCTGTCAAAAGTGGTGTCAAATCAAAAATGATAACGAATAATTGCACGAAAGTGGTCACCTGTTCCAGTCAATGTGGCGCGAAAAGAAGGGATGTCGCTTGATTTCTTCTCCGCCATTGGCACCAAGGCGTCGCGCTGGGTCGCGCTGCAACAGTGCGGCGATCACGCTCTGCGCTTCCCCGGACATATCCCCCGGGAACTGCAGCGGGTCAGCCAGGATTCGCTGATACATCACGTTTACGTTCTCGTCATAGAATGGCGGCAGGCCAGTCTGACAAGCGAGTTAACCAACGAGGTCTATGCGGGAGAGGCTTTGACCCACCATCATTTCATATATCAGTACACCGAGGGTCCACCAATCAACGGTCTTTGTATATCCTTGTGATTCAAGCAACTCCGGAGCGATATACTCGGGCGTCCCACAGAAAGCTGCGGAAGAGCGTCAGGTGGGAAGGACATGGAGCAGCGGCCAGCGGACGCACTGTTCGTTCGGTCCGTTTCCGACATGTTCAGTTTGCAGAGGCCGAAATCGCAGAGAGCGATATGACCAGTATAATCTAGGAGGATATTCTCTGGCTTCAGGTCTCGATAGACAACATTGAACATGTGTAGGTGTTCCAAAGCACAAAGTAATTCCGCAGCATAGAATCGGCTACGGCTTTCATCAAACCTGCCTTCGCGCTGTAGGTGATAGAA
Organism: Lactarius deliciosus; assembly: GCA_021525775.1. Taxonomy (NCBI): domain Eukaryota; kingdom Fungi; phylum Basidiomycota; class Agaricomycetes; order Russulales; family Russulaceae; genus Lactarius; species Lactarius deliciosus. The sequence goes on along the minus strand of JAKELK010000454.1, from coordinate 2,441 downwards.
CAGCTCGCCACCGTTTACTACAAACGAGGTCGAAATGAAGTTTGCAGTGACTTTGAACCGGGTAACGTACCAAATGACATCACCAGGTAGAGCTTGTCCGGGTTCTGGAACGAGAACTTGAGAGGAACGATGAACGGATTGTTGACCAAGGCTAAGACTGTCCTCTCGGCGAGAATATGCGTGATTTCACCAGGACGACTTGCGATATTGGCTTTGCGAATCGTCTTGAGCGCGTAGATACGTTGGGTATCCTTCTTGCGAACCTGCATGACCTTTCCAAAAGATCCTTTCCCAATCACTTTGAGCAAGTCGAACGCGTCGATCGTCAGGGTCTCATGTCGAGCAGGCTTGTACGCGATGGTGAGGTGGAACGACCCGGAGCCCGATGTCGCGGTGTACCACTGATCGGAGACATGCTGCAAGCTCATCGTCAGGAAGAGAAATGCTCATGCAAATATGTTCGAAAGACGGCGCACATGGGCATCCAGTACGGGGGTCAGGTCGAGACGCCCCATGAGAAGGTCGTTCCCCATGTTATCCTGTCCGGGAATGCACTGCGCAGTGCGAAGGTATGCTGAAAGCGAAAGGTTAGACGTCCGCGAGACGTCGCTGCGGACGGGGAAGTGGGTCAAGTCAGTCAAAGGAATGTCCCGAGCGATGACTCCGACTCGACTGACAAGTCGGCGCGATAGTTCCAGACTGGGTTGGCGAGATCGCCACCGAGAGCGTCGATCAAGACTTCGTTCTTGTCAAACTCCAAGACGATGTAAGGAAGCCACCAGTAGCGTCGGCGTTGCATGCTCTCGCGATTCGAGGATGACGAGCGCGGTGGAGGACCGGCATCGAGGGCCTTTTGAATGACATCCGGGATGCGGACTCCCGGCGGGAGCACAAGACCACGACCTGGAGACGAGTTAGTTTTCAGAGACCGAGCTCAGAGTCGCAAACGGAGGCACGAAGTGGGGGAGAAAGGACGACGGAATTACCTGAGAAGATGCGGATTGTGAGGGTACCTGAGCGGAAGCTGGGTTGGTGGGCGATCTGAGAAGGCATGGGGGTCGTCGAACGAGAAGGGATGGGGACGGGGGTGATGGAGCGAGAGGGAGAGGCGGTGAGGTCCTTGTTCTCTGATGGATACGCTATAAGGTCCGGGAGTAGTGGTGGATATGCGATGAAATACACCCACTCTTGGATGCACCGAGTTTCCAGGACATGTTGGCCAGTTATGAGGAGTCCAGGCCAAGAAGGCAGCTTTCGTCTGGTCGGTCGTGGACGCGTAAGTGGCAACCGTCGGATGAATTTCTCAAGATTATCGAATCAAATCGATTGCCTGGCCACAACGGGCAAACACGGAACTCCGGATCTACCGGAGGTTTATGCCACCTGGTACCGGTGATGCTTCTACCACGAATATACCTCTTTTGACAATAATGTCATTTCACACCCATCCTCGATGCAGCCATCGCTGATTATGCCAAGCAGACCGGGATAGACCCGGCCGAGCACCCTTTAGCTGACCAGCTCCAGACTTGCCATTCTCCCGATGACGTCCTTAGGCTGCTCGAAGACAAGGCAAATGAATTTAAGGACTATCGAGAGGGAAATCGCAAGTTGATTGACTGCCTTAAACCGGTAGTGAACGTCATCCATGCGTTTTCTGGTGTTCTTGGAGATGCCATTAGTCTGGTGAGCCGAGTTATCTCATTCCTCCTACAGTACTCATATTACTACTCTATTGCAGGTTCCGTTCCAACCAGCAGGGGCGATCTTCACTGGCGTGGATATTCTCCTTGCAGTACGTGTCCCCTGACATTCTACGACTACCAGCGTCACGATCTGGACGCCACAGGCAGCTAGCGGTGTTAGCTCGAGCTACGATGCGCTTGTTGACTTGTTTGAATGCATTGGAAATTTCCTCAGACGCCTTCGAATCTACACCGATCTCCCGTTGACTCCTTCAATGGCGGATATAATCGTATCAATTATGGTCGAGTTACTCTCCGTGCTTGCTCTCGCTACTAAACAGACCAAGCAAGGCAGATTCAGTGTGTGGGCCCTCTTCTTTGGTGTGCATTAACTCAACATGGCACAGAGAAATTTGCAAAGAAGCTGCTAGGAGAGCGAGATCGAGGCTGTCCTGCAGAGATTGGACCGTCTCACCCGGGAGGAAGGTCGGATGACTATGGCCCAAACCCTGGAAGTGGTTCACGGCCTTATGAATAACGTGAAGGTAGTCATGAACGGTACGCAAATTCTGCTCAACTGATCACAGTCATTCAACTGAGTTGCCTTCGTAGATGGAAAGGCGTCAATGGACGGTATATGGAGGGCTCTGGGTACGTTTTCACCGCGTCGAGAACTGTTCTTGCAAATCGACCAGGGTGCTAGATACGATGCAACAAATGGCGAGCGATATAAACAAGATCAGGCGTTCGTTATTG
>JAKELK010000453.1:0-40592 GCA_021525775.1 Lactarius deliciosus | reverse complement strand
CGCGTTGGACTTGACACAGGGTCGTCAGACCTCTGGGTGGTCTCCTCTGCGTGCGACACCGCCCAGTGCAAGTCGCTGCCCCAGTATCCCTTGTTTTATCCCAGCCCATCATTGTCTCTGTAAACTCTAACGCGACTGCGTTCAATGTGAGCTTCGCCGATACCACAAGTGGGTATATTTATCTTTCTGCTTCGAACCCACGCTCCGTCTAACACCCGAACTCTTTTCTAGCTGCATCCGGTTTCGTCGCCGAAGAGACCGTAACTTGGAGCTTCACGGTGCCTCAACAAGCCCTTGGTCGGTAACCCCTCATCGAACCCGTGCTTACTCTAACCCTTTCCATAGGTCTCGTGAACTCGTCAAACGTTTCCTTTGTTGATCAAGTCAGCGGCATCTTCGGCTTTGGTTTTCCCCGACTCTCTACCATTGCCCACCTCGCAGTTAATGGCGTCTCTCCGCGACATAGCACAATTCCATGGCACTGACAGTCAGACCTGATAGCCACGCCATTTTTCCCCAAATTAGCTCAACAAGGCCTACTGGATTATCCTCTCTTTGGCGTTAACTTGAAGCGCAATGGATCGGCCGGTTCTCTTTCGCTTGGTGAGTTCCACCAACTTATTTTAACGCTCGTTCCCTGACCTCGCGCTTGTAGGCGCTGTGGATTCTACGATCGTCACCAACGTTAGTCTCATTGAGTGGCATGAAGTTGTTCCGTTCGAACCGTTCGGCTCCGAGAACAATGTGTCCAGCTACCTGCAATGGGCCATCCCTGTCTCAAACATCACAGTCCGTTCCATTGCAAGCTCTTTGTCGATCTATTATAACTTCAAGTTCGTAGGTGGGACGCAGACCTTTGTTCTCGAGCCTACATACCCTCAAGCGAATTCTAATCACTCTGTTGCGTGTTTGATGTGTGAGTAATTTGTCGATGTTCCCTCAGTCGGGCCCCTCATACGGTTGCAGAGGCACTCCCGGTATTTTTGGCCCATACCAAGACGTGAGATTCTGTGCTGGGCGACTCTGCTTCGTTTGTAACCTTGATGATCTCTCTAGGTCGAAAGATTGTTCTCTGTTATTGATGGTGCCCGCCTGGTTGATATTAGTATGTCCACCAGGTCTGTAACTCTGGATTGTACGCTTGACTTTTTCGTTAGGTGGACAATGGGCGATTCCTTGCGATACGAATGTGACTTTGACAGTCACTTTCAGGCGAGTTGGCATAATTGCTTCCTGAATGACATGTTTGTAATCAGGCTACCCCCATAAAGTGACAAGAATTACACGCTTCTTCCATCCGACTACATCCTCGGGCCTACATCTGGCGAGCCTGCGTTGTGTCTAGCATGGCCCAAAGCCTCACCTCCGAGCTCAGATGGCATCGACTGGCAGTTCGGGGCCGCTTTCCTGCAGACAGTATACACTGTGTTCAGGTAAAGTTTGCACTGGCCTTACAGTTGCACGACCGATCTCACATGTGCGAACTCAGCTACGGCATTGCCAAGAAGGAGCCACCCTTCATCGGCCTCTATTCGCTCCAACCACCGTCTGCCGTCCCTTTGTCGCAGGCGGCGCTTTCTGCCCTCTTTTCCTCTCTTTCACTCACCGTCGCGACGACTTTGCCCAACTTTGTCGTGTCGACACCAACCCTGACAACTCCCTCGTACATATTCAATACTTCCGTCCCAACGTCTGTCGTCGCTGTAAGCGACCTTGCAACGTCGACGTATTCGCCCCTTATCGAGAAAGTCGTGAACGGCGTAATCGAAACGCCAAATGTGACCGCTCTCCCTGGAGTGACGCCAGCGCCCACCCTCGCAACTCTTATCATTACGGATTCGAGCGGTGAGGTGCACACTACTGTGGCTACACTGACGACTTCTAGCGTGGTGCTTGGCCGACCAGCAGGATATAATTCTGCCAACAGAATTGTTGCACCGCGTAGTGTCGCGGCCTTACTCGCCGCTGCTTTCACTTGCCTTATTACTTTCAGTGCGATCTTTCTTTGATCTATCACCGCTTTTTAGTTGCTCGTATCCACAGAACATTCGAATCTGATTTACTTACTACCCGTATGGTTTGACATCTTTTTCCCTCGTTTCGATGTCGCGTACAAACGAATTACCTTTGGACATCTGATACCGCGATAATCAATTCACTGTATAATACAACCAAGGACATTGACCCTAACCCGATGTTGTGATTTGTGTCTACGTGTCCCTGCAAGGCGACGTGTCCCGAATTACTTTCTTCGCGCGCGCCGTACGTCACGTTCCCTAACTTCTTTCGTCTTGTCCATGCTCCAAGCGAGCTAGATGGCTATCAATCCACTCGTTCTCTTTCTTGCATTGCTGGTGTGTGCTGTACTCGTCAGTGCCGCAGATTTGTACAAAATCCTCGACTGTGCGTTCGTTCTCTCCGCTCCAGAAGCAGGTTTCTCTGAGCTTTGGTTCCTCAAACAGTGGACAGGTCTGCATCTGAACAGGACATAAAAAAGGCATACAAACGCCTCAGTCGTAAATACCATCCCGACAAGAACCACGAACCAGAAGCGGAGGGTAAGTTTGTGGAAGTTGCACATGGTGAGTTCTCCCTCCAAAAATTCCGTGGGGCGCTACCGGCTCAACATTTCGCTTCGCAAGCATACGAGGTCCTCTCTGATTCAACCGTACGTGTCAACCCGAGATGGACCCCCCCACACCCCGCCCTAATTTTTAAGAGCAGAAAAGACCAATATATGACCGGCATGGCGAAGAAGGCCTGAAGGCCCACGAGGGCGGCCAGCACCAGTATGCCAACCCCTTCGACATGTTCTCCCAATTCTTCGGCGGAGGCTGTACGTATACCCGTCGCCTAGCTCAATTCGAGTCGCTGACGCATGCCGCACAACGCAGTCCAAGCACACGAGCAAGTGCGCCGCGGGCCCACGTCCGTCTCTGAATTCGAGGTCTCCCTAGAAGACGTATACAAAGGCGCCAGCATCGACGTGCGTTCACACCATAGATATTCCGCTCCTGACTGACACACGGACAGTTCATGATCAAGAAGCGCGTGCTGTGCGACCACTGCCGCGGCTCCGGCGCCGCCTCTGACGGGGACATCCACGCGTGCTCCGAGTGCGGCGGGAGCGGCGTGCGCGTCGTCAAGCAGCAGATCTTCCCGGGCATGTACGCGCAGTCGCAGGTGTCGTGCAACAATTGCCGCGGGCGCGGGCGCGTCATCGTCCGCGAGTGCCCCGCGTGCGCGGGCGGCAAGGTCCTCGAGCACACGGCGCACTTCACGCTCGACGTGCCCCGCGGCGCGCCCGAGGGCCACGAGGTCGTCTTCGAGGGCGAGGGCGACGAGAGCCCCGATTGGGAGCCCGGAGACGTCGTCCTCCGCGTGCGCACGCGCGCCGAGAAGGGCGGCTGGCGCAGGAAGGAGAGCAGCCTGTACTGGAAGGAGACGATCGGCGTCGACGAGGTGCGTCGGTTCAACTCGGCCTGGACATTTGGCTGACCTGCCCCCCTTAGGCACTATTGGGCTTCTCGCGGAATTTGACACATTTGGATGGGCATGTCGTCCCGCTGGTGCGCGAGGGCGTCACGCAGCCTGGATTCGTGCAGACGATCCGGGGCGAAGGCATGCCGTATTTCGAACGCCCGTCGTCTCACGGAGACCTGTTCGTCGAGTATAACGTCGTGCTCCCGACGCAGCTTCCAACACAGACACGGCAACGTGCGTTCAACCCATCTTCCCCTTTGTTGTACCCACGCTTACGATTCCCTCTTCATAGGTCTCGCTGAAGCATTTTATGGGAAAGCACCTAGAGATAAAGACGAACTATAGATTAATCTGTTGGTTATTGTATACCTTCCTCTAACATCCGTCTCGAGGCAAATCGTTACATATTATATTCTGCATATATAAACCAATATGTGGTTGTCGACAAGATATCAGATCTCGCTCTATCACAACAATCCTGGTATTGCATATCGGCCGCATCCCGCCGCACAATGATAATTACAACAATAATACATCCAGTGGACGAACGAGATGGACAGGGGGAAAAAAAAATAAGAAACAGACGGGTGAGACTGATGATAAACAAAAGAGCGGAGAGGGCAATAATAAGAGAGACAGGAGATGGACATAGAATGGACGGATCAAGTGCACAATGGGCAAAGTGGCAGGGGGTGCACCGGGAGAAGACTTAGTAGGAGCGTACGATGAAAGCGCTGGGTAACTGACAAATGGGTGGGTAACGGGGCCGCGCATGCTCGACCATGCATCAAATACTAACGGGACGACGAGAAAGAAAAAAAAGGGTCAGATGTAAGACATAAGTAGGAAGGCAGACAAGAGTCGAGGTGGGTGGCGCATAAGGGTCAGGCGATCCGTGGTCTTGAATCACCGCTTAGCAAAGACCTTCTTAAGGAGGCCCAGCACCTTGGGTACGTTCAACTGTACGTATTCTAGATCCAGAAGATGTTTGTTGTCCTTTTGCTACAAGCCGAAGATGGTTAGTCAAGTACAAGCGATCAGCGAGAGCAAAGGGATGCACACCTTCTCTAAAAGATCATCGATTTTTAGGTCCATCTCCAAAATCGCTTTCTCTCGTCCCTTGTAGTGAAGCGCGATGATGAAAGTTCCCGGCGTTGGAGAAGTGATGTTAAAGTAGATGTTCGGTCGCCTAGATCACGACACATCAGCAATCAGCAGGTGGCGGTGCCAGTGACGATCACGTACCTGTTGTCTGGGACATTGCTTTCTACAATGATACCCTCCCTCTCTAGCTGAGCGTGGGTAAAGCGGTACGGGCCGAGAACTGCTGCCTTGGGAGGTTTCTTCTCCTTACCGCCAACTGACACGACTCCGACAGCAACCGTACTTCCTTTGTCTTTGGATGCCGTGATGCGGACGTTCTGCAGATACGCCTTGTACTGTTCAAGCTGCCCGCGCATATAGTTGTTGTGGTCGAGGATGGTTTTGTACACAGCTTCAAGCGACTTTGTCTCAAGGATGACTTTGTCGCGGAGATTCCCAAGGTGGGCGAGCTCAGCGGCAACCTCGTCCTGCATGAGTTTGTACCCATCGCCTGCTTCTATTATTTTGAGTTCTTCAAGCTCTCGTAACATCTCCTTCACTTTGATGCCCCTTCGTACAAGTGTCCCATCTTTTGTCGTCGCTGCTCGTTCGGCAATAGCACTGAGGTCGTATGGGCGTTTGTCGGCTACATGTGGCAGAGAGCGGATCAACTGAACGAAGATAGACTTGGTCTCCATGTAGAGCATGTCGCTCGACGAGACCGAGTCTGCAAATGCAGCCTGAATGTCCTGCACGGGTGTCTCCCAGCGACTATAAAGTTTGAGACTGATTGTCCGATTCTCCTTTCGGGGGACTTGGGGAGGTGCTGGGCCGAGCTCGTCCGTCAAAATACGGAGGTGCTGCTTGTCATTGGGTGACTGGCGTGCGATGAGTGATGGTGATCGAGAAAGAGGTGTAAACACGTACTAGAGTCTCGATGTGTTGAAGGATCAAAGAGTGGGTGTTGTACAATTCATTGAGCGTGATGTGGATCGTCATGTCCTTCTTGGAGAGAGCCATATACTGGTCCATCTCGAGCGTGTCATAAAAGTCGCCGACCTCACAAAGGCTGTTAAGGAACTGGTTGATCCGCGCCTTGTTGTTTTCCACAAATGGGTTCAGCGTGGCCATGTACGCCTCCTTCGAGTACGAAGGCTTGTTGGCCAGATTCTGAAGCATCTTCGCGATCTGTCCTCACCCGGTTAACAGATCCATATCACCGATCTTAGATACGTACCAGTGTTAATGTCCGCCTTGGGTGTTTCGCAGGAACACCGTCGACCAACATGTACGCTTGCGGTGTCACGATTGCCGGGTTGATGAAACGGAGAAAAAAGAACCCTCCGATAAGCGAGCACATCGCGATGTCCGTCGCCTCCGGGTATTTTCGCTATGGTTATCGCCATGTGAGGCAACGAGGCAACAATAAGAGAGGGTGCGCACTCGTGTTAGACTCCGGATTTGCTTGCATATCCACCGAATTCCATAGGGCACATCCTCCAAACTATCGATGATGGTAACAAGAAAGCTGTTTGCTATCTCCATCAACATGGTCAATCGGGGGGCGATGATGGCCTGCACATCGGGATTGGCGGCAGCGATTTCTGGGGGCACTCCACGAGGAAGATTCTCGGGAAGAGAACCGGTCTCCTCTTCAATCTGGCTAATCATCTGCTCATAAACCTGCCAAAGCGAATGACCGAGCATTCACGTGGATAAGATAAAGCAAACCAACCTTGACAGGATTGATCTCCAAGTTCAGTTCTTTGTGTTCTATCAGGCTGTTAATGCGATCGGCAAGAACACTCTTCAGATAGCTCTGGCCTGGCCCACGACGCGTGTAAGTTGTCATCATCCGCGAAACTGGGGTGTTTGCCCGCAACAACGACCCGAACTCGGTTGCAGTGTCGAACTGAGCAGATAACACCGACTGAAACATGGTCAAGAGAAGATGTTCTTCTCTGCTTTCGTATTGGTTTCCGTAGAGTGTGAACATGACGGTCTGAAGGAGTGTGTCGATTTCGGCGAGGCTGACGAGACGACAGAGAGCGGCGATATGGCGAGGCTCTGACTGCAGGAGGAAGAAGAGGTTCGAATATTGTTGCATTCTGCGTTCGTCTGGGTATTGACCCTCCGTAGGGTCTACTTCCTCGAAATGCTTCTCGACTTCACGTTGCTGCGAACGGGGTGAAACCTCATATATCGAACCGAAAACGAGGAATGTACCTCATCAAGGGCCATACGATTCTGAATGAGGAGGGCTATCCTTTGATCGAGGTAACGTACATCGCGCTCCAAGACAAAGTTCTTCTTTGACTGGGTGGAGATGCGAGCTTTTAGGTCTCGTAAACGTTTTTGTGCTGGAGTATGGAAAACACATTTGTTTTGAAGAGTGGATAGTGTTAGACGGAAACGCACCTCTGGCCAAATCGTCTTCAACCTCTACGTCTTGCTCGGCAGCCATGCTAAACAGAGCAGTGACGCTGTATCGGTTGGTGTTTCTGTTTGTAAGACGTCGAGACGAGGTGGTCGAGGATGAATCAGGAAAGGATGACATCGTGAATGGTTAAGCTGCGGATTGGGAGGGAGAGGCGTGCGGATTGAAAGGGAGAAAGCTATCCTAGGGTCGGCGGATAGTAGTTGGTAATCGTTGTGGGTTGTATACGATGACCAGAGCGACACCAGCGCTAGATGGTATAAAATAAAATGGCAAGGAGATGAAACGGCGGGAAGAGGATTAAGGGGATGGAGAGTGGCAAAGGCAAAGGCAAAAGCAAAAGCAAAACTGAGAGCCATCGAATCGCCTTATTACTCCTTTTGGTAATTTCTCAACACGATCTCAGGGCCATGTAGCCATGACCACATCCACTGCGGATTCCAGTTCGTATCCATATCGAGGGTTCTTGTCTCGAACGGCGGAATACCCGCCTTCATTTTTTGATCTACACTTGTGACGCACCCATCTCTAAATCATGGGCCGTGCCAGTCTTCTCAATCTTACGTGGTTGCAGTCAAGATATACACAAGGATGATCAGATGGGGTATGCATACTACAAACAGTAAGAGATACAGGCACACAACTTTGCGGCGTCACGTAACTGCCATCAAGGTGCCGCAATCACGTAGGGTAATCTCGTGGCCAGTAAGGATCCAAATCCTGGACGGAAAACTCTCTTCTTTCAGGCCGTCCGCTCCCTTCCACCGACTCGAATTCAACGGTGTATCCTAGACCAGTAAACTGCTGAAGTTAGCCAAAGTCTTCCTTGTAGCGACTAGCGGTAGCATAGCGATCACCTTTGAGCATAGATGGAGAGCGCTGACGATAATCCCTAGGACCCAGCCGTCAGCAGTGATGCGGGCCCTGACCCTTTGTCGCTAAATGGAGAGAAACACCCATTATTCCCTGAAAAATGACAATCCATACGAAAACAACGAACGATAGCCTGTGATATACGGCAGTGAGACCGAGGAGCTCGAAACTAAATTAGAAAGAAGGCTACTTACAAACTCTGGCGCAGACGGAATGCATGGCATGTTCTGTGCCCGCGGGGGCAGCCCATAGCGACCACTTGATGATGGTGGAAAACCTCCCGCATCCAACTGTTGGCGGTGAGAGACAGAGTGAGCATGCGCACTGGGTGGTGGATGTTGCCGAGGAGGAGGCGGGTGACGCGGTCGAGTCGGAGGGGCAGGGCTGCCAGTGTGTGTGCGTGTCGGACACGAAGGTTTAAACATTTGGCCAGCAGGAGCGTTCGGAACGCCAGCAGGAGCAGGAAGTGTAGGAGTATCATAGCGGTAACCCCATGAAGAAGGAGGCTGATTGTGCGGACCATGAGGGGTACCCATATGAGCAATTATCGGGCAGAAGAGACCAGGAATATTCGACCCGAACGTCCCAGCTTTTAAAGCGCAGAGTGGCGTCACAGCTAGCTCCGAGAAAAGATAGCAACACGGGGCAACCTCGTTCATTGGGCGTTAACTGAGCCACAAAATTTGAGATAGAACAGAAAATGTATCATCGCCGTAGAACTAAATAGTCACTGCCACAAAAGTGGCGGAGGAGAAGGATTGGTGCCCAGCGCTGTATTGGTGTGAGAAGCCGAATGTTCCCACGTTCCACGTGGCCAAAACCACAGCCTTTGATCAAAGAACGAAAGCGTTGACCTTGGTTGCGAGCGAATCTATCAAGAGTGATTATCCCTGGTTCTGATCATGACAAACCAGTTATCTGTCCCTTTCAAGAGAACCTATGCTATCCCCTTGAAGGACACAGTTTACAGCCACATCCAGTCAAAACACCACAACATCCATCCAGAAGCTTTCAGCTGGGACATAAGTAAATGGGAAGATCTCCGTAAAGCTATGACGACCAGTTCAGTTCATGTCAATCAAGTCGATTCAATTCTCGTGTGAGTTCTTAGTCCGTGTCATATTACGACTCTCTGGTCATCCACAATCCAGGTATCATGCGCAACTCGCATTTATCCTCACGAAACTCCCGGAAGATGTAGTTACTTCCTCGGTTTCTTATCTATTTGCCTTGACACCATCCCAGATCACCCTGGACATACCCTATGCCCCCGTCTTCTCTCCGGACTCACTCCCCGTCTCGTTGTCCAACCTCCATTTTGAACGGTGTTGTGTATTATTCAACTTAGCGTCCCTCTATTCACAGCTGGGCCTCGCTGAGGACCGCACCAACCCAGACGGTGTGAAGCGAGCGAGCGCGTTCTACAAGGTATGTCTTCGCCACGACGCTCCGCGAATCGAGTGACGTTAATCCGGCATTTATTATTGAGAACGCCGCCGGTACATTCTCGTACCTGAAGGCGTCCGCACGGACCAAATTAAAATCTACCCTTGCTGCGGACGACGGGCTCCCTTTGGATTTATCGGAAGGATTTCTCGGCGCTATGGAGTCGCTCATGCTAGCGCAGGCACAGGAATGCGTGTGGCAGTGGGCGGTCATGGGTGCGGTCACGCCCCCGATTTCTGTCGGACTACCCTTAGCTCCAGCCTCCAGGTCGTAATTCAAACGGGACGATAGCGAAGCTCGCCGCACAGGTGGGTCGACAACGGTCTTCACGTTGTCCGTTTTTACCGGCTTTTATAAGGCATCACACCTGTATGACGCTGCACGATTGGCAATTCGGGATGCCGTTCCGCCTATCTCGGACGCGTTACCGCCTGTGAGTGGGCTCCTTGGTACCCCCACCCTTCTCCCAACTCAACAGCTGCGTGCTAGGAGTGGACTGTCCACATCGAGGTCAAATACCTTCATTTCAGTGCCGCTGCGCAGTATCGCAAGTCGATTGACGACACTGAACGCAACAGGTCGGCGTCGCAGATCTTACCTTTTCTGCATTTGACACCTGCATGTTAGGTTTGGGCACGAGGTCGCGCGTCTCGCATTTGCTCAATCTACGGCGAAGAAGGCGTATGACATGGCGCGCCGCGGGGTGTCTAAGCTAGTCTGGGAAGATGTCAAGGTGGGTTACGTGCCCTCTCCCCCGCCGATTGACACCCACTAATGGTACCTCAGTCGCTGCTCGAGATTGTAGACTCAAATCTTGACCGCGCCCAACGTGACAACGATTTGATCTATCATCAAGATGTTCCCCCCGCCTCCTCCCTCCCGGCGATTCAGCCGGCGTCCATGGTCGAAAGCGTCGTACCGCCAGGGCTTCTTGAACCCAAAAAGATTCTGGGCAGTGATAACTTGATATTTGGGAATCTTATTAGTTGGGGCGCGCAGACTGCAATAGGTATATGCGGATCTCCCTGCAACCCTATACTTCGTTCAAATGCTTCTCAGAAATCTACAATGACAGACGGAACACTGCGATCAAGGAATACATCAAAGACAGGGCACAGCAACTAAATGATGGGTATACGCGGTGAGTGGTGACATATCCGGGGTTGTTACGGGGGCTCATTTAACTACTTCAGGGAGCTACAGTCTCAAAACCTGCCTGCCGCATTAGACGCCTTGGACAAGCCGATTGGCTTACCTCCAAGTTTGCTCAAAAAGGCGGAGGAGGTTCGTTCGGAGAATGGGCCCGAACGGGTAGAAAAATCATTGGAAGACATAGAGATATTGGCACAGCGTGCCATGGGGGTCCTGACAGAAGTATGCGCCCAACGTCATTGTGGACCATCATAGTTCATCATACAGTCTTCAGACGCTGGACCTCCTGGATCAAGAAGCTTCAGAAGACGAGCAACTGCGTCGGAGTCAACCAACACAGCGACTACCCTCACATCAAGCGAACGAAAAATTGATATCCAAAGCGGAGCGATACCGTAAGATCCTTAACGAGGCGGCAGAAAGCGACGCCGTCGTCAGGCAAAGATGGGACGAGTGGGAGAAATGCATTGTTCAGCTTACTTGGGACGAAGTACTGTGTTCCACTGTGAAACATTTCACCCATTCGGCTAACCATCGCCCTTACTAGGCCAGATTGGAGGCCGCTGTACCTTCATCTACCATCGTTCGGTCAAATCCCAGTAGACCGGCCATCGGGGCTACGCAAAACCATGCCCGCGCCCTTCGTGTACTCTTGGAGCAGCTGGACGATCTTGCGCGTGAGCGCAACCAACTAGTATCGAGAGCGCAACGTCTCGCAGATGCTGACGATATCAGTGCACGCATTCAAAGGGAAGCGGCGGGTTTGGAGAGTTGGGCCGAAGTCCAACCCTCCATGTTCGAGGACACATTGGATCAGGAGCTGGTAAAGTACGACAAGTTCCGCCATGACATCGATGAAGGTGCTACGAAGCAATCGGAGTTATTGGAGAACGTGAAGGAAAGTCCCCCTCAACTGATTAATTCCGGCGTCGTCATGATCCCTTTTTTTCCCCCTTCAGACCCGTATGGATTCATTCTTGCATTCCCGACAAGAAGACCCTTCCGTAAAGGAGCGGGAATACGCGTTGCAGTCTCTTGACTTGTCCTACCACAAATACAAGGAAATTGTCCGACATCTTGATGACGGAATGCAAGTACGTATTCACTTTATCCTCCTACGCATAGCTCCTGAACAACTGCCGTGACAGTTCTACAACGATTTAGCCGCCATGCTGATAAAGTTCAAAGAGAGCTGCCTCGAATGGGTGATGGGTCGACGGTCAGAACTACGGTAATATTTTTATCTTTTGTTGCGTGTTCATGATTGACTGATCCTCGAACAGCTCGATCAATGATACGATGAACGAGCTTGCCCTCGGAGGTGATGATCCGGCACAGTTCACCGCCCCCGTATCATCCCCAGCACCTGAGGCAGGAGCCCCACATTCTAACCCGCACAGTCCACGCCCATCACGTCAAATTGCCTTGGACCTACCTCCCCCTGATTCAGATCAGTGGGAGGCGATGGAAATGCCACCGCCACCAAGTCACCGAACCGATAAGCAAAGAAAGAAGTAGGCGCAGGCACGATGTTTACTTCTGAGATCAGATTTCTTCACACAATCATTAGTATACGCTTCTTCTGCAGGCGCCAGAACAGGGCGTCTGAAATGAAAATGTTCATACAGTAGCCTGAGTCTTGGCTCTGTAGTGATCTTGCGCGGGGCCCTAAATTTGGAAGGCGACTGACTTCGCGGTGCTACCGTCTTGCGGTTTGAACTACTGTAAGAAGGAACGTATACAGACCAGTCTCCACTTGCCACGTCTCATCAGCAGCGCATCCTAGTACAACTATCCTAGGCTCGTTGCATCAACGAGGCAAAGTGTCCCTGTATCTATGACCCCCCCGCATCGTCGCCGCAGCGTCGACTCCTCGGATTCTTCCGTTCACGATCAACCGCAATCCAACACGCAACATATGGACAAGCGCGAAAAAGACACCAATAGTAGTTCGGGGGATGCGCAAGTGGCATTCCCCATTCCTAAGCACCACGACCCTCCCCCGAGTTACACGCCCCCAGCGGGCCCAGCCGCACAGGTGCCACCTTCTGGATACCGCGTACCCTTGGGCGCGACTCCAGGTCAGCCCTTCCCGGGCATCGACAGGACGCGTGAGGCGCCGTTCACAGACGCGGACGGCAAGTCGCCCGTGTTCCTCGGCTCCGCGATCATGGAGGACGGCTCGGTCCACCCGTGCAAGATCGCATCCAGCTTGTCTCCCGCGCCGTGCCGCGTGCCGTTTGGCGGGGGCGAGCTCGAACATCGCGGGCGATATGACCTGCTCCCGTTCGTGCCGGAGCTTATGGAGTTCGTCGTGACTTCCCGTGGGCAGGTGCCCCCCGGCAGGCGGCCGGTCAAAGGCGGATTTGAGAAGTCCGGCCAGGAGCTGTATCACGCCGTTGCAGTAATCAACGGCGTCAGGGTTCCCGGAAAGACGGGCACCCACTTGGTACGCATTTTTTGATTGCACACAGAAACAAATACTTAATGCGTGGCCTCGTCAGGGTGGGTGTAACATCGCATTTGGAGGTGGGGAGCGTGTTGTGAAAGAGAAATATGAGATCTTGTAAGGACGCGTCTGTCCGCCATTTCTGCTTACTCCTGACACCATGCATATTAGGTGTTGGAAACACTAAATTGTGACTATCGCGCAACGAACAACTTGATCGAACTAGTCCGACTGTACGACTCTCAATAAATTTGATATCTGTACGTATACATGACCGCGACCGGGCAGTGACTCTGGGAAAGTTCTTTGCCGAATGATAAGGTGAAAGGCGTGGCCCCACTTCGAAAGTTAACGTCATATCTGGTCACTGGGTGGGTGCTGCCATGTCGTATCGCCTTGAGGGGTAGCGCAGGCGGAACATGCGAGGTGTTCCGGGTCGTTGTCACTGAGATTATGCCCGCCAGATTCAGTGTTTGACGCAGCACTGGATGGAAATGACTCACAGCGTGCAGACAAGACAAGACCATTTAGGATTTCGTGCTATTTCACATCGTGTCTTTGGGTTTGGGAGCGTGGCACCGAATGTTCTTTCTTGGTGGGATGCTGTCTGACCGGACATCCGTTTTCCGTCTCGTGTTTGTTCTTGTGGAGGCTTTCCTGAACAAAATCTCGATAACTCGGGCCCCGCCGTGCCCCGTGGGGGCGTTGGTGGCGAAGGCGCGTGCACTGGTGCGTTCCTAGCACCCTGTGAATTAACGCGAGGGCCGTCGTCTCCAGTCGCTTTGCTCTTCGCGGCACGGACCTTGTTGAGTGGCCGTTTCGGCAAGATAAAGTCACCCCATATATCTGACAAGGTGCCTGTCTTTAGTTGCTTGGCTTCGGAAGCATCCATAGAATCCATCATCGTCTGGCGACGTTCCTGGTCCGTCTCACGTAGTTCTTGCGTGTCAGCGTCGGAGTCATCCTCTTCCTGACCACTAGTAGGGTTTGTGGAGGCTGTTAGGCAGGACTTAGCGGAGTTTCTGTGGGGCTGAACAAAGTCATACCTTCCAAGGCGAGCTGGCGTTTTTCCGCGGCCATCGCTCGCTCCTCGCGAGCGCGCTTACTGAATCAAGAGTAGGTGTCATGAATAGATGATGGCCAAGGAGACTGACTGACACACCTGAGAGCTTTTTTCCGGAATCCAGTGCCCGCAGTCTTCTCGTCCTCGTCGGCATTGAGAGCTTGGCCGGGGCCCAAGAAAGTCCCGGCCGCCGTAATGCGGGAACCTGCCTTGCGTCGCTTTGCAGTCTGGGCACCTGTTAGCATAGAAGGACCAGCGACTGGCTGCCGGCGTCGTCTTCGGGCCGAAGGACGAGCGCGGCTCTGCGCTCCTCCACACTTTTGTGAGACGGTGAGCACGTGAAAGCTTTATAGATGCGAGGACAACATTACCATGTATTCAGGGAGGTCGTCGTCGAGGGCTTCCTGGCCAGCTATCACAGCGGAGTCTGCTAGTCTCGTCCCAGAGGACCACATCCCTAAGAAAACAAATGCTCAGTTTCCGGGTATTGAACAAGTCTCTTCATTTTTTACCATCCCCGTAGTAGCCCCTCGCTTGTAGAGCTACGACTTCTTTCCGGAGCTGGTTCCAAAGGGCTTGGAATCCAGGACCGTGATTCATGTGCTGCGTGTGACGCCTAAGGCCTAAGGAGCTGATGCGCAAAGAGCAGAAAATATCTACCTTGATGTGAGCGAGCTGACTGGCGTCACTTTTGTGAGAATTATGAGCGCAGCGAAATGGTACGTACTTCGTGGCACAAAGTCCCCATCAGCCATGACGTTGAGGTAAAGGAGCCATCTCGCCGACGGAGCACAAGTTCTATGCGCAGACAACCCCTACATTATCCGAAAGCGTTTCAAAAAGAACCATATTTACCAACAGTCTCTCCGTTATTCCAGTTTCTTCCGGCAAAGACGTCATTGTGCTCGTACTAGCGCTCGCTCAGAGTCGTGTCGTTATCTGCACAAACCTCCCACGCACCTCTTCCAGACTATTGACAGCAAATCCGTGATCTTTCATAATTGGTTTGACCTGTGCTGCCAGCGCACGTAGCAACTGACGCGCTCGCTCCTGGTCGCGCGGATCAGCCATTGGTAAGGCAGTGATAAAATTGACATGGGGGTTCGGATTCGACTCATTTTCATTAAGCCTCAGGTGGACCATGACTCGGGTCAAGACGCGAACTTGAGCGGTCGAGATTCGGAATTGAAGCGAAGGAGTTACAAGGACGGTCGCGAACCTGTCTGGATGCGACGCGCCTCGCTCGCGATGGCCGAGCCAAGGCACGTGATTCATGACAGCATTATTATCTTATCTTATTTTATTTTATCTAAGGTCCCCACCTTTGGCTCCACTGGGCCATCTGCCATAATTTCCGACCCCAACGCCCCACTTCCTCTGCTGCTATATAACCTCGCCAGGTCCTGTAGAGTCTCCATTACGGAAGAATGAAGCTCGCAGTCCTCACGTCCGGCGGCGATAGCGCCGGCATGAACGCCGTGGTGCGCGCTGTTGTCAAAGCCGGTATTCTCAAGTGTGTCTCCTTTCCTTTTAAAGTGTCAGCGAGGTTTTTACGTGAAAAAATCACAGAGGGTGTGAGACGTGGATCGTCCGAGAGGGATACGAAGGCCTTGTCCGCGGGAACACAGATGCAGAAACCCCTAGCTCGCCCCTTCTCTCTCCGACGCTCGACGTCAAGATCGACGATCCTACGTTCATACAGAACCTCCGCTTTGGTGACGGCGCGCTCCTGCGCGACGGGACCGGGGATCACCCCGGTGGGCGGACGCTCAAGGGGCGCTACATAGTGCGCGTAGGATGGGACGACGTCCGTGGCTGGTTTGCCGAGGTATGTACTTTCCGTTGTCTTTCTCAAGGACCCGTCTTGACGCGCAAGCGAATAGGGTGGGACGCTCATCGGGACCGCGCGTTCTCAAGCGTTCCGGACTCCCGAGGGCCGTCTCAACGCCGCATATAATCTGATCAAAGAGGGTATCGACGCTTTGGTGGTGTGCGGAGGCGACGGTTCCTTGACTGGAGCAGACATTTTCAGGGCCGAGTGGCCTTCACTCGTCCAGACGCTTCGGTCACAAGGTGTGTCGATCCCCTGTTCATCTCAAGGTGTCCGAGTGTTGACGCCGTAAAGACCGCATCACGGATGAGCAGGTTTCGCAACACGGGCATCTCAGGATCGTGGGGCTTGTTGGATCTATCGATAATGACATGTCCATGACCGATCTGACTATCGGCGCGCCGACTGCACTGCATAGAATCTGCGAAGCCATCGACAATATTCATTCTACCGCAACTTCGCACTCACGCGCGTTCGTCCTTGAGGTCATGGGACGACACTGCGGATGGCTTTCGCTGATGGGTGGAATCAGGTTTGTGTCCCGATCGCACGACTCTCGATCGAACGTGCCTGTTGACTACGATCCTAAGCTCAGGTGCAGACTTCGTCTTTATCCCGGAGAGTCCTCCCAAGTCGGATCCTTGGGAAGACGCGATGTGCGAGATTATTTCAAAGGTAGGCTTTTGCACGGCGTTAGCTCTATGTTTCTCTAGAAAGCTCACTCCACTCGATCTAGCACCGCGAGATTGGAAAGCGCAAGACCATAGTAATAGTTGCAGAGGGCGCACACGATGCCAACCTCAAGCCTATCAGAGCAGAATACGTCAAGGATGTCCTAACTGATCGTCTCGGCCTCGATACTCGTGTTACGACGCTCGGCCATATTCAGCGCGGAGGGAGACCATGCGCCTGGGATCGTATCTTGGTTGGTTTCGTCCTTCTGTATTCGTTTTCGGATGCCAACCCGTGCCATTAAGCCGACACTACAAGGCGTGAACGCCGTTGACGCTCTCCTGGAAGCAACACCGGATTCACCATCGTATATGATTGGCATCCAGGAAAATAGAGTGCGCCGCGTCCCTCTCGTAGAGGCAGTAAAGATGGTATGACATCTTATTCACGTCAATACATTATCCTAACGATTCCTAGACTAAAGCCGTGGCGGAAGCAATCAAAGTTCAAGACTTTGAAAAAGCAATGTCGTTACGTGATCCAGAGTTCCGGGAGAACTTGGACGGTTTTATTGCGACTTCGACACTGGAAAAGGAACCACTTCTCCCACCCGAAAAGGTAGGGCGTCGATAAGCCAACTTTGAAGCTACTTTTGCTGATAACGTCATCGACAGAGGATACGGGTGGGTATCATGCAGTAAGACCTATGTCTGCATAAGCGAATGATCAGCGCAAGCTCATTTATCATTTAGTGTAGGCGCACCAGCAGGCGGCATGAATGCTGCGACGCGTGCCGTGGTGCGCTACTGCAAACGTCAAGGCCACACGCCTTTCGCAATTTCGAATGGATTCAAAGGCTTACTCGACGACAACATCCACGAACTTTCTTGGCTTGGTGTCGACAACTGGACGGTGCGCGGTGGCTCAGAACTCGGCACGAATCGTGTTCTCCCAGATATCGACCTTGGCGCCGTTGCATCGAAATTCCAGGAACACCACATACAGGCTTTACTGATAATCGGCGGGTTTGAAGCGTTCAATGCTTTGATGATCTTGGAGGCTGGAAGGGTGCATTATCCGGCATTCCATATCCCTATGGTCCACATCCCAGCGACCATATCCAACAACGTGCCTATGACAGAGTTCAGCCTTGGGAGTGATACCAGCCTGAATGCCCTCGTGGATGCATGTGACTCGATCAAACAAAGCGCGTCCGCGAGCCGTAACCGAGTTTTCGTCGTCGAGACGCAAGGCGGGATGTGTGGCTACATCGCAACGATGGGAGCTCTTGCCGTAAGCTTTGATTTTTCTCATCGACACACTTTTTGACATAGGGATAGGTCGGCGCGAGTATCGTGTATACTCCAGAAGAAGGCATCAACCTCGATACCCTGCGGCAGGACGTCAAGTGGCTTAAGACACGTTATGCACTTGATGAGAAAGGGAAAAGTGAAGGGCGCATCGTGATTAGGTGAGCCGAGTTGATACGTTGAAATTGCGATTTGAAGATCCTGAGCCTTTGCAGGAACGAAAAGGCCTCCACGGTTTACACAACAGAAGTGATCACAAAGATATTCAAAGAAGAGGGAGGCTCGCTTTTCGACTCGCGCTCGGCATCTTTAGGCCATACGCTGCAAGGCGGCGTCCCATCACCACTGGATCGCGCATACGGGGTACGATACGCTTTGAAGAGTATGGCATTTATAGAGAAACATCACGAGCAACTAAGGGAGAAGAAATTCAAGGCACGACAGGCGGGCCCTGATTCAGCGGCGGTGATTACGTTGCAGAGTGCTGCGATAAAGTGGGTCGCTGTTCGAGAGATGGTTGAGCACGCAGACATGAAGAATCGTAGAGGTAAATTTGCGTGGTGGGGCAGACACAAAGGGCTGGTAGAGAGTTTAGCAGCGAGACCACAGTTGGTGTAAGAATGTGTACGGCTGTTGATAGTTTATTAGAATTTAAGCGGAGCCACAAAACACGAGAGCAGCCACGGGCAACGGGAGAGTCACACACTCACCCTCTTCCGGTCACGACCCAACACTCACGAACATGCCGTCTCAAACTCAGTTTACTGTTCCTCTGACCGGCGTACCACGTCCCCCACTACCTCTGGAACATCTGAATCCCCATATCAAGACCTGTTCGTATCCTTTATTCAGGCCCGCACATTTCTCACGACGCCCATCACCAGTTGACTCTGCTAACGTACCCACCGTCAAGTTTCAAGAGATCATACGCGAGGGGCAGTCGACGATTGTGCGTCCGATAATATTTCTCCCCGCTAGTCCTTTTTTAACCTCTTTTACGCAACCGTTGCAGGTCGCGCGTATGAAGGTCCCAACAGTGCGCACACTCGATCTCTCATCTGCCTCCCATTTGCCTCATTGTTTCCATAGCCCTCAGGTCACGCGTTTATCCTCCGTCGTCTCGATACGGGCGCGATCAGTCTCACAACCATGTTTCGTGCCGCGTTCCCCACGGCTAGCGACGAATCGGAGAGGGTCGAGGCGAACTGGGTAAAAGCCAACTATGACAACTCTGGTGGGAATCGTGCTGGCAAGGCGCGTTTCGCCGGTACATGGGTGACCACTGATGTTGCAATCACCATTGCCGATGAATACTCGCTCGGGAAGATCATCCCCCCTCTCACGGACGCAAAACCCGATCCGAACACGGAGTACCGTAAATCTTCCCGCGCGCAACAGCAGCAACAACAGACCCCGGACAAGGGTTCCCCAGCGCCAAAGCAGCTCCCAACTCCGTCTCCCTCCATGCCTGCTCCCAATCCTCCGAAGCGCCGGCGCGAGGCATCTCCGGCTCCTTCTAAAACGCCTTCCATTGCCTCCAGTTCACCTGTGAAATCACCTTTGAGCCCAATCTTGGCCCGTCGCTCCCAACGCACAATCAGTCCTGCTCCTCCGCCTACCCCCAAACCTCTTAGTCAGAAAGGTGCCAACACCCCGAAGTCACCCAAGGTGTCCCGTTCTCCGCTTAAAACCCGTCGGCTAGAGGTGGTCACTCCCGCGGGGTCAGATGAGACAGCCGTTGATGATGAAGTCGCGGATGTACCAGAGCCGGATATCAACGAAGATATTCGAGAACAGAAGGAGATGATAGAGGCATTCAAGGCACAGCGCGAGGCACAATTACGAGTGGGCGATGAGGATACGGCGATGGTCGAGGGGCCGGAAAAGAAGCGCGAACGGGAAGATGAAAACGCATCTTTGGAGTTCGACTTCAAGGAACCAGAATCTCAAGAGCGACAGATTTCCACCAACCGGCGCATTGCTCGGTTGCCAGAGATGACGCCAGAGCGGAAGTCGTTTGCGTGGGGAGTTGCTGTGTTCGCAGCTGCAGTTGGTGCTGTGTGAGTACATTGCCTTTTTTTTTTCTTCGTCATCGCTAACCTCTATGCAGGACATACCTTCCAAATCCGTGGCTCTAACCGTTTTAACCTCTTCCCCGCGCATGTTCATGGTGACGACATTTATTGTTACTGTTCTCATTTGATCCCTAGTCTAGGTAACATGGGTTGCGTTTCATGGAGTGGTAGGGTCCTTTAACTTCTTCCGCACTCCGATAGTTGTTGTTATGTGTAGTGCCAGCTGTTATGTAGTTTTCCGGATGTCTGCCCCAAGCGGTGTTGCCTGTCATATACTTTCTTTATTTACACTCTTTTCTCTATGTATTTACTACTGCGTCCTGAAGAACCAGAATTGCGCTCAAATAGCAGTATGGCATAATGCAAGTACACTACAGACGGTTTTGACTCGAGAATTTAATATGCGAACCTATCGTCGTAACAAACGTAACGTATCAGTATGTCTACGGTGTACATACCATTAGGCCCTCCTCGTAAAGTCCGACGATGTACAAGACCCCCGTCTCTGCATCCCTTAGACCTGTCGAAGACGACGAAAAGGCACTACCATCGCTCTGATATAGAGTGCGCAACTCGTACCCAGGTACCCGTGGGACTTTGCGCGAAGCGGGCACAGGTACGCCCGCCTCCCACGCGGCGCCCTCCACCTTTCCGTGCTCCGCCCCGTTCCCAGGAGTGATGGAGACGACCCAGCTCGGCGCGCTCACACCGGTCCGATTCTCCGCGACGGCGACGACCGACTGGAAGTGCGGGTGTCCCGCGACGATGAGCGCGCCGCGCGCATCGAACACGAGGTTGTCCGGCGCAAAAGGGGTCGGTACACGCGCGCTCAGCGAGAGCGCCTGTGTGTGCGGGTCGCGCGCATAGAAGCGGATCTCGCACAGCGTCGTCGACGCGACCGCCACCTGCGTCCCATCGGGCGAGATCGCGACGCCGTTCGCAAAGGCCACGTACGGCGCGACGGTGGTGTGCGTCGCCTCCGCGTCGGCGTCCTCGGCGTCTACGTGTGTGGTCCAGCCGAGGGGCAGGGCGAGGATCGACTCGGCGAGGGGCAAGGTCTTTCCGAGCACGCCTGGGAGGCGGCGCGTGAAGCGGTGGTCGTGGGTGAGGTAGAAGGAGGTCGGGCTCGTGAGCGCGAGGGAGTTGGGGGCGACGAGCTCCGGGCCGGAGAGCGTGCGCACCCAGCGCGCGCGGTCCGGGGCATCCCAGGAGAGCGTGAACTGCTCGATCGTGCTGCCGTTTCGCGCGTGGTTCACGACGAAGAGGTTGGAATAGGGTTGCGAGGGCTGCGAGGGGTACACGTCGAGCCCCAAGGGGTGGAAGTCGTGCCCCTCCGGGTATCCCTCCAGTGCGATTCGCCGCGGCTCGGCGCCCACAGCGCCGATGTCGTAAAACCAGAGTGCCCCGCGCGGGTTGGGGTCATGCAGTGGACCCATGACCGTGTTCCAGGCCTTGCGGTTGGGGTCACAGCTGAGGAGCAGGACCTTGTTGACCGGGGCTCCGCTGCCGTCGACCCTCTCCCAGAAAACGGCATCTTCGCAGTACTTCATGTCGTTGGACGCGTCCTTGACGACCGAGCAATGTCCGTTGTGCGAGCCCTCCGCATAGTAACCGTGGGGAAAATCAGGGGTTGGAAGGAGAATATTTCGAGAACTTCGGCCGTTGCGCCAGAGTGCGAACCCCTGGAAAAAGTCAGCATCACAATACAGTGGGGTGACGTCGTGGACCCACCAGCAAAGCGGTGACGACTGCCCATGTATGAGAAGGCTTCATGATGGTGGCAAACTGGAAGCACGATGCGTAAAGGGTCTGATTAAATACCAACAATTTAACATTACGGCAGAAGCGAGCTCAGAAGCGAGCTCGGTCGAAGAATTGGATGTTGGAGATAATAACTCAAAATCCTTTACCACTTACATCTGTTTGGAATTCTACGCTCCAGAGCGTTTAGATAGTGACCCCGAGCAGCCAGAAAGGGACAAGTTCTGTAACGTTAACGGACAAGTGACCACATCTCCTCCCCGAACGGTCACTAATAATGATGACTGGTAGATCAGTGGAGATTGATGTGCCGTCGCTCCAGCCTGACTTTTCATTTTCTTGTCCCACAGAACAATGAATGCCTGTAATTAAGGGGGAAAACTGACAGATCCTTTCAGACCACGTATACGTACGGATCACTCCAACAAAAATCCGCCAACCACAGACTTCATGCCATCAGCGTCTAGCTTCTTGGATTCCCATATATCTTTTGTGCAAGACGAACTAGCGTCCTGCTCGTCGCAACGTCCAGACACGGGCCGTACGGCTGTCCACATAGGAAGATGCACCTCTGACGGAGTATCCCAGCTCGGCGTGGTTGTGCTTCGACTACTCTTGCTGGTGAGTGTCGTGTGGCAAGAATAGCACAAATTAGAGAGCAGAGATAGCGATGACGACGCGTCGTCCGCGGGAGAGGCTTCGTCTGTGAAAGAGCGGATTGATGTCCGGGCCTTCCATCCTCGAACGGACCTTTGAGTGGGTCTAGAAGTGCTCCGTGAATAGGTGCTGATGGCCGCCATACTAACGACCTACAATTCACACAAGATACATCGTTCGCCAGATTCTCCCTTGGGCGCAAGTTTTCCTGCTGTTTTGGCGATGGTAGATACCGTCGAAGGATAGTCTCTCTCGAGTCCAATGATAAATTCTGCAAGACCGTTCGTTAGGCGCAGAGAATAAACCAGGAACTCGTGGACGTGTCTACCTTTAGTCAAGTGGCCAATGGTCTGTTTAGGGATAGGAACCCTCTGCTTCCCCACCACCGGCAGTTGGCGCCACCAAACCCAGGCTTGGCATTCCTTCATGCTCACGTCTCTAAGCGGCCGGACCAAGCGGACCTCTCCCTTCCACGACGAGTCTCCAGGGACGCATTCAACAAATGGAGGTATCCACTCCTCCTGTATTGTCTGCGGCACGACAAAACCTCCTCCTTGAGCAACTAACGAGATGAGCGATATAGACATAGAAGTGAGAGTTGTGCCCAAGACGAGATGAGAGGCACCGATCGAGTACGCAGTGTATAACAGCAGCAATCTCTTCAAAGTGAATAGAGTGGACAGAGTTGCCGTGGGAGTGGGCAAGGCGAGGAGATGAGCACGCAGAGCAGCGACCGATCCGGCATCTGATGGGGTGATCAGTAATTTGAACACTGCCTGAGAGAATATCGCACGAACCTCCATCGGCCAGATCAAAGGTATGGGGTATGTCTGTGAGACTGGGATCTGCGACGCCTGAAACCCTTTGCCACCAGCCTCGATCGAACGCATCTTGCATACGCACTGGGAT
This sequence comes from Lactarius deliciosus, assembly GCA_021525775.1. NCBI lineage: Eukaryota > Fungi > Basidiomycota > Agaricomycetes > Russulales > Russulaceae > Lactarius > Lactarius deliciosus. The sequence continues at coordinate 17,391 of JAKELK010000453.1, read as the reverse complement.
GAACTCGAACCCTTCATATCGAGCGACCGTTTCGCGAATCTGCACAGTTCGGTCGCTCGTCTAGAGCAAAGTTAGAAGAATGCAAAGAGAGGGAAGGGAATGTTGACTTACCTCAGGGTACACATCCGATGTTTCCACGTAGCATACATAGATCTTCTTCCAAACCCTATTCCTTCGAGGGTGCTCCTTTCCGCCCTTAAGTTCCTCGCTTCCCGGTTTTGCGCAGTATACTTTATGTACGAGGTCCAGAAGAACGGTAGATCCAAGACCGCCAGAGTATCCTATAAGGAGGCTTCCAGATGGCTTGAGTGCACCTCGCCGTGGTCCACTGGGCGCATGGTTGACGTGAGGTTCGAGGGCTTGGCGAAACTTTGTCGATACGAGTGGCGTAAAACAGTCCCTGTAGAACACTTTCCGTTCTATGATGAAGATCGTCAGCAAGCGCGCGAGATCACATACTTGCAGTATGCCGAATGGCGGATAACTAAGTTCCCGGTATTTGTTTTACATTTGACGCAAATATCTGAAGTATCGGATTTTTTGCGCTTTCCTGTGTGACCCTTTAACGGATTCTCGAGGAAGCGAACGAAGCAGCACACTAGGCATGAGGACTTCTCCTGCCTCAGAAACGGGATTCCCGCAAGATTCGGACATGATAGAAGAATCAATCAAGTTTCTTCTGGGATGTAAGACGTTCGCTTTTCTTTCGAGTTCATAAATAAGGGACGTGGGCGGACGGAACTCTGGCCAGTCCGCCGTATGCTTACCACACCTCTGCAAATGTTCCCACATCTGCAAATTATGAGATCTTGGTAAATCAGCACTTTCCTGGCACTTTCTCGTCCCCAAAAAAAATACACTATGTTTTATAGCATGTATAGATGTAGGGTCACACAATAGAATGAGGATCAGAGTAAAATTACAGCCATTTTCATATCGATAGACCGTTTTCCGGAAAAGCAGCGGGCTGAGTGAGCGGAGGTCAAGGATAACCGGTTATCTGAGATCTGATCGAATAAATAAGGCTTATTGATTTTCTTTTCTTTTTTAAAAGATTTATTTCACTAAAAAAATACGGTCAGTCTCGGCAAATATGCCGATGGGAGATCCCGGAACTTAACGCGCTAGTAGCATTTCCAAAAACGGTCAATCGATATGAAAACGGCTGTAAGTGGCCACGATATATATATGTCGAAGCTATAGAAAATGTTAAGAACCCGTCGTGTTTTTTCTGCACAGTTGTGGTAACCCTACAACCATCCTAGGCTCGTTGCATCAACGAGGCAAAGTGTCACTGTCTCTATGACCCACACGCATCGTCGCCGCAGCGTCGACTCCTCTGATTCTTCCGTCCACGATCAACCGCAATCCAACATGCAAGATATAGAAAAGTGCGACAGAGACACTACTAGTACTAGTTCGGGGGATGCGCAAGTGGCATTCCCCATTCCTGCAGACCACGAGCCTCCAAGTTACACGTACCCAGGTCCAGCTGCGCAGGTGCCACCTTCTGGACACCGAGTGCAGTTGGGCGTCTTCCCAGGAATCGACATAACGCGCGAGGCGCCGTTCACGGACGCGGATGGCAAGTCACCCGTGTTCATAGGCTCTGCGATTTTGGAGGACGGCTCGGTGCACCCGTGCAAGATCGCGCCCTGCTTGCCTGGCGCGCCCTGCCGCGTTCCGTTTGGTGGGGACGAGCTCGAGCATCACGGCCGATACGACCTCCTCCCCTTCGTGCCAGAGCTGATGGAGTTCGTCGTCACCTCCCGTGGGCACGTGCCCCCTGGCAGACGACCGGTCAAAGGCGGCTCCGAGTCTGGCCATGAGTTGTATCACGCTGTTGCTGTAATCGACGGCGTCAAGGTTCCCGGAAAGGCGGGCTTCCACTTGGTACGCCCTCCCGCGTTTTTTCATTGCGCACAGAAACAAATACTGAGTGCCTGCCTCGTCAGGGTGGGTGCAATATCCCATTTGGAGGTAGGGAACATATTGTGACCGAGAAATATGAGATCTTGTAAGGACACGTCCGTCTACCATTTCTGCTTATTCCTGACGCCATATGTTAGGTGTTGGAGACATTAAATCGTGACTATCGCGCAGCGAACAGCTGATTGAACTAGTCCGACTATACGACTCTCAACAAATTTGATATCTATATGTATACATGACCGCGACCGGGCAGTGACTTTTGGAAGTTCTTTCCCGAATGATAGATGAAACAAAACAGAAAGGCGTGGCCCCACTTCCGAAAATAAACATCATAGTTGGTCACTGGGTGGGTGCTGCCATGTCGTATCGCCTCGAGGGATTCCCGCAAGATTCGGACATGATAGAAGGGTCAATCAAGTTTACTTCTGGGATGTGAGGTGTTCGCTTTTCTTTCGAGTTCATTAATAAAGGACTCGGACGGGTACAAATTTGAAATCGTACCCTTCCTCCCTTGCACGCAATCGGAGGTCGCGTTTCGGTGGAAAGGTGGCACACCCCTTTTTCGCGTCTATTAGACCGGGGTCTGTATATGAAGACCTGTATATCGATTATCATATACAGGCTGGAGCCTGCGGGTCTACATTGTGCGCGAAAGGAGGGGCGCAATGAAGGGAAGTCATAATAGTTTCCGAAATAATGTCATACGACAATATACTCATGCACAAGCTCATGCAAGTTGCCACTCCACCGCTTCGCCTCATGACCACCACCGCCACTAGCCATAGTGTCATCACAATCTCTACCACTCCCGAGTTTCCCATTAACCTCGGCCATGCACTTTGAGTCAGAAAAGCCCCTCAGCCAGTCCTGAATCCACTGGTTCTTCGGATTTGTGAGACCGTTATGTGACGAGGATTGTCGGTCGAACTCGTGAAGCGTCTCGCCATCCAACCTTATACCGCTGTCCTGAAGAGTCTGCTGCTTAGAATTCTTGGGCGCGGGTGAGTCCTGCCCCCCGGCGGCCTTGCGCTGACGAGGAGTGCGTCGTAGATGCGCGCGACGAGGAGTAGTCTTCTCGCTGCTATCGTCCTCGATGTCGGGATCGCCACCCTCAGATGTCTTCTCAAGAAATTCTTTTGTCAGGACTGCCTGCCTCCATGAATTCCAGATGACCTGAACCTTCGTAAGGTCGCCACGAGTTTGGCGCCGCTGTTGCATATAATGAACCGGGGGTGTACATGCGATTCGATAGTGGGGAAGTCATGATATGGATAGAGGTAATAGCTAAAAAAATCCTTTGGAGGGGGCCGGATAGGTGAATCGGGCGGAGGGGGCTTTTGTCGGTGTATCGGTATCTCCCACATCTCCTCGCGTGGAACAAGAGTGTATTTATAAACCTCCGCCTGTCGTTAGGAAGGTAACTATACTATACAAAATAATTAAAGATATCACGCACGTCAATGTCAGGGAGCCCGCGGGTATTTCTGGCATTGTAGCACGCGTCGATGATTCGGGTTTCGGGGAGAAGTAGCCAGTCATCCGCATCGAATGCCCTATGCAATGTGGAACTCACTAGGTGGACGTCAGCACATACAAAGGTAAAACGTAGAGGAAGAAACATACGACGGATAATGTTGTAACGAGTATCGACATTCAAAGTAAATCGTTCCATGTTCCAGGCAAACTCGAGCCTATCAAGCTAAATGTCAAGGATTATTGTTGGATATCAGACTGAGAAATGGGAATGAACTTTCCAAGGGTTCTTTCGTTGACCTTGGCAAACAATGGGCATAATCTAGGTATTTAGATCCATATGTGATCAGACAGCGTTTCGGAGTAACTTTGTCGACGCGCTTCTTAGCCGGCTTTGTCATGCTTGTTTTGATGATGCGTTGGGAGAGTGTCGTTTCAGCATTGGAGGGAGCATTGGAGGGGGAGGGATAGTATAAGCTACTCTCACCATCAGGATCCATGATATCCATGGTTTGAGACGAAGGATCAACGTCGATCAACAACCCATGGCGTTCTACTATCACGCGTATATCACGTGTTGTGGGAGTGATAGTTGCAAAACACAGCTTTTTAAGTGATCGGAAATCCTTCAGTGTTGGTCCTGCTGTAATACAATAGATAGGTATTAATGTTTGAAGGATCTTACAAGAAAAGGGGAGGGTGGCATGTCTTTGCCTTGCAGTTTCATAAACATTGTGCAGTACAGTCAAGAGTACAGTGCGATTCGGTGCGAATTCCGAGACAAGTCATCTCGGCTGATTGTGAACACGTATTAAACGTCGTCTCACGGTAGAGTACTAACAGTACTAACATCGTCATGACAAGTTGTCCCGCCCAACATGACTGGCATGACTCTTATGACCGCACGTCTTTCCAGCCAAGTTCGTTCAACTTGTCATGTCACAACGCGTTGGGCATGTGTTCAAGATACGAAATATTTCGCTGCGGAAAAAGCTAAGCCGAGTCTTTCAGTCTTGCACGGAAGACAATGACATTTTGGACAAGGTTTAGCATTATTCGATTTCGACGCTTTGAGTCTTGTGACAATCTGCAATCTGGAAATTTGAATCTATTGTGAATCCTTCGTCAAACAGTCGCATAACGAGGAGACCAATTCCTGTGCGGGGCGACAAGACCTGGCACGGCATCTGTATCCTCGATCAGAATTAAAGTCTATGGACCTGTTGCCTGAGGAGTCTCCGTGCCAGACCCAGGTCTGGGTAAGTTGGGTCGGGTTCATGCAAGGTGTTTGCTCTCGTTGAGCCTAACCTTGCCAATAGGGTCAACCCACCTGCCCTTGGCCCAGCGAGCCTGGTCGTTATGATCCCCTCAGGTATTTGTGGACTCGTTGATATTACACTCCATGGATTCGCGGCGGCATAATTCAGCGACATAATAGGGAGATTAAGTGCCTTTGCTACAGCTTCGCCGAACCGTTTCTGCTGTATCTCAACTCCAGCTTCTCACATGAATCTTTGAGCGCCCTTGCGAGGTAGTCGAAATCGGAGATCTGCAATGCTATAAGCTTCATATAGGGCACGTGTTAAGAATTTACCTCGTTCCATACTTGTGCACTTGCCCTCACCCACCACCGCCCGTTGTGTTGAAATACCGCAGCAGATACATTCCAACACTCTATCAGGTTATGAAGGAGGAACCCAAGTGTGTTGCCATTGTCTGGAATACTAGGTGCAAGCGGGAGTCCAACATTGACCATGTTCAGTGTGAATTCACCGGTAGGGTCCAGCAGTGGTGTTCCGAGCAATTTGGAGAGCAGCTTTCCGCCAGAAAGTGCGAGCGAGTGGCAGTAGTCGTTGATTTTTTGCTCACCGCCAAGCCACTCACGGAAGTCCAGGGCTGCCGATACTTCGAGTTAACATCGTGCCACGTGAAGTTAGCAGTGAATCTCAAGGATCGTACCTGGTTGGATACTTAGATAATGTGTAAAGTCGGTGGTACCGGTCCCTAAAGTAACCACCAATCAGTAAGTTGCCGGAGTGCGCACGCTAATGAGGCACTTGCATCCAAACATCTCCGCGAAATGTGATTCCCCATGAGTTTCCGGTGACTCATTCGGGGATATATAATTGTATGGAGTTGGGAAAGTGGACCGGATGAGGTGCTGGTTACTGGATGATTCTATAGGATGAAATCTTCAACTAATTAAGTTAGTCCATGTGAAGCGTACCGTTTGGGTACATAAAGAATGGCGCAAGCACGTTTGGCGTACATCCACTTATGACAGTTCTGTGAGTGTTTAATTCAACACCTCCTCTGCGCACCGAGGAGAGGGTGATCCGTACAGATATCCAGAAGTCTGGGTCCGCCTCTCTCAGGTTGATGTTGGGTTCCTGCCCAACGCTATGTGCGGCGTCTACAACGGTCAAAATGCCCCTCTCGCGGCAGATGGCGACCATTTCTATCCATGGGAGATGAACGCCTGGATTGGAGACGATGCTGTCAATAACAGCAACAATCTTCAACTTCGTTCCATCGCCTATTTCGCGCTGCTTCGCCTGTACCTCGGAACTCAAAGTGTCGACGTGCACGCGAAAATTCTGCAAGACGGATGCGCGAGTGGCCGGGAAGTTCAGTTGAAACACAGAAACAGAGGGATGCGGTGGTAAATCGCTGATATATTGGGCAGTCCGTTCCAAGGAAAGGAAGGTTGTCGTCGCTGCAACAAGTGAGAAACGTAGAAGTATGATTCAGTTGCTGCCTCCTACCCGTGACAATAATATCGCCCTTGTTCCACACGAGGTTCCTGAGAACGGTGTTGGTTCCATGGGATGCATTTGGGACAAACACGATTTCGTCGGGCCCTGCGCCGACGAACTCGGCCATGCGGTGTCTGGCGGGTCTGAGGTATTCAGGAAGATGTAGTCTAATAAATCTGTCTATGTTTTTCTCCATAAATGTGAAAGTAGCTTGGCTAGCAGCAGAGACCGGGATGGGAATAGAACCATAGGAACCTGAACACGCGAATGAGATCAAATCGCGGAAAACCGGAGGAAACCAACCATGGTTAAGATTCACATAATTAGACTCAAAGCCGAAATACTGTCGCAGCTGATGGCCAAACGCGGGTGGGGGGTCCAGAGGCGTTGTCATATGCAAGAGTCAAACCGATGTGGGCGCGACCTTCCTGCGTGGGCCAATGGCAGAAACGTCATGATGAAAGTGAAGATTGGATCGTTTACATAAGCACACCCGGACAATCACTGCCATGGACCCTCATCCACACCTTCACCTCAAACCCCTTTCATTCCTATGGCACAGCTGTTGAACCTAAGAAATGCTGTTCCATTCTCCGTCATATCATTCTTTTTCGTTTACTTCATTTCCTCCGGCCTACAGCTTGAACTATCTGGTGATGTTCCGGGGGTCCTCGTAAAGGGTTCCGGTTAGCTCCACGACACAAGCCAGTGCCACCTTTTCTAATTCGCTCCTTAGGTTTCCCAGATTTCGGAAATTATAGAAATATTGACACTGTATCAACCGAGCAACTTTCATTAGGTCATTTTCTCTTGTCCTCGTCCACGGTGGGTAGCCTGACAACCCTAACCCCACAGATGACCCAGACAGAAGAGCTATATTCGTTGGAGATATCCATGGCATGAAGTCGTCCCTGGAGTATGCTCTCTGTCGTGTTAGCCTTCAACTCTGACTTATTACCGGAGGCTAGTGATCTATTGAAACAAATATCTTACAACGGGGATAAAGACACCCTCATTCATCTCGGTGATATTATTGCAAAGGGTCCGCACGAGGGGTCTCTCTCGGTGCTGTCTTTCATGAGTACGCACAACATCACTGGCGTACGGGGAAACCATGACCAGATGGTCATCGAATGGCGTGCGTGGTTAAACTGGGTCCAGGATTTGGAGGCTGGGGCCGGTTCGCGGTGGCTCCTAGGCCTCGAGGAGAAGTGGAAGCGGGGGAACGTCAGTGGAGAACTGGATGACGATTCAGATACGGAAGGCTGGGTGAAAGAACAGATGCGAGATGGAAGAAAGGATCACAAGTGGTGGTCACGAGTCCCAAAGGGATGGAAGTTGTTTTCTGATCATTATCAGGTTGCTCGGTATGTTCCCGCTCCACTTTCTCGTCTTTCTATAGTCTGATAGAGCACAAGGGACATGTCAAAGTCAGACTACAATTATCTCCGCTCCCTGCCGCTGGTGCTCCATCTCCCATCTGAGCACGCATTTTTAGCACATGGCGGACTCCTTCCGTATGACCCGATGCACTCTATAACCTCAAAGCGGCAGCCACTTGCGCACTTACCGAAACTCCCTTCGACGTTGGATGGTGGCTCCATTACGACCTCGCGAAATGCTCAGGAACTCGCCATCCTCAATGATATAAAGCAGAATGGTGACCCATGGGTGGTCCTGAATATCCGAAATCTACGGAATGACAATACCGTGTCGAGGTGGGTCGTCATCACCCCCTCTTTAACGCATTACCCAACCCGCATTGGGGTGCAATAGGAAAACAAACAAGGGTAGACCTTGGGCTGACGTATGGAATGGAACGATGTCGCGGTGTGCGGGATTTGAGCCTTCCGCACAGGTCAAAGGGGATACCCTTCCTTGCTATCCATCGACGGTGGTTTATGGCCACACGGCCTCTCGTGGCTTGGACATACACAGGTGGACCGTGGGTCTAGATACTGGATGCGTACGTGATAGTATCGCCCCTTTCCTTGTTCTAACGAGCCGTGTCCAGGTCTACGGTCGCAGACTTACGGCGCTCATACTGGGCTCCAACACCGCACAGTCACGTCGGCAAAGTGTTTCTCTTGGCGCCATCGAGGCACGCGCCTACAATTCCCGTGAAGATAGTTATGATGACGATGACGACGACGACGACGACGACGACAAAGAGGGAAGCGACAGCGTCAAGCCGAACGGAGATATCATCCCATTCGGCGACCAGGGGCGAGCGCGACTTGCTAGTGTCGAGTGTCTCAAGCCTAAATAACAGAAACATCATAGCGCTACCCCTGCTTAGCGCCTCCGCACTCTGCTATCATAGCACATATATAGACTGCCCATCAAGACTGTATCGATACATTAATCGCATAATATTGTATGTTGGTTTGGGGATCGGTTATTATTTGTTTGACTTGCTCAGGTCGTAAGTGATGTGTATGATTACCATTCTGACTCCATGCACCCGCCAGTGAGAGTATGGTACACGAAAACACTAGTTAACCTGCTGCCAATGTTGCCGATTCTGAACGTTGGTTAGACACATGCCTCCATTGCTCACATGCACCAATCGAGACGGCTCCTGCTGCACATCGCTTCACAGATGGTGTGAGCCGCGGGCTGTGTCTACAGTCGAACGAGTAGATGCGGGGGTTCTCTAATTGAATTGCTGATGGAGAGTCCCATTTCTCGACAAACAGCTTCCTAACTCCGGCCACTCCAGTGAAGGGGGATTCATATCGCGAAGGTCATACCGTGAATGAACTCTTGAGGGAGTTTACCGGTTTAGATGATAAACGGTTGGTTTACATCCTAGAACGCAGAGCTCAAGTTCCAGGGCATATTTCAGAGGGGAAGCGTACAGTCTGGTGAGAGCTTGAGAGCTACAAGCAGGTTGGGATCGATAAGAACTCTTGGTGGAATTAGCAGTGAATATTAGTGCTGGGACTGTGCTGGGACGCGAAACAGTCGGGCCACATCGGCCCGAAGACTGAAACCCATCTCGATCGAGCACTACAACTTTTCTAGATTCGCAGTGGAGGTGCCCACCCGAAAGATCTGTCGTCCGCTCGCAACAGCGTCAGTATTGGTACAGCATCCGCTCGGGGTAGTTGAACTCTCGAACGTCATTGAAATGCAGTGTGAATTTCACGCTTTTGTGGGTGTTTATCGGCTACATCGCCTCTGATAGCTCCGTCATCGACACCCTCCGCACCTCAAAGTCTTCATGCCGAAACGCCGTTATCCCAAGAAGAACAATCTCGGCGCCATGCAAGCCATGATCGGTCCGGACACCCTGCGCCTCCAGAGCCGTGAGACAACTGCTTTGCATGATCCCTCCCCGCATCTTGGTGCTGAATGTGTCACCTTCTAGTAATGTCCCCGGCTATGGCGGCGACGACTTCCAGGGATGCGTGACTGATCCCTCCACGTTCACTTCGAGTCAACAGCCTGGCCACCCTCAACCGTCGCAGACACCCGGGTTGCCTGTTCCGCCAACACACCTCGGTGGACTCCTCGTTCCTGGAGCTCCAATCCCGTCCACATGTACGTTACAGTAGAGTGGATACAAAAAAAAAACAGACAAAAGTGTACGTCAGTCAGACACCCGATTATAATCTCTCACTGAACAAGAATGTAGTCATAATCCGACGATGATTGAGGTGCTCCCCGACGAGGCTCTACTGAACATATTTCGTCACAGCCAGCTTGATCACCTGTATACCTTTCCACAATTTTGGCCCACCCTCACGCACGTATGCCGAAGATGGCGACAGATCGTACTGAGTTCACCTCTGGGCCTACGTCTTTGACTCTACTGCACGTACGGGACGCCTGTCTTGAAGACTCTAGATTGTTGGCCACCATTTCCTCTTGTCGTGAACTACGGATGGGTTCCCATGCTCACTCCGGCTCCCCTAATTGCGACTCCCGAGGATGAGAAGAATATAATTGCTGCACTAAAGCACTCTGATTGTGTTGCTTCCATCAGCCTCACCATCACAAACTCGCTTCTGGAGAATCTTTCCTGGGCTGTAGTCTCTGGGCCATTTTCAGAACTTGAACTGGAAGAGCTTGTTCTTGTGTCCAGAGATAATGAAGATAATGTGGAGTTGGCCCTCCCCAGCTCTTTTCGGTGGGGCCCTCGCCTCCATTTTTTGCACTCGAGTAGGGTCGCCATTCCCAAACTCCCGCAGCTGCTTTCTCCTTCCACGGGTCTCGTAGATCTTCGGCTCTATGATATTCCTAATATTGGGTATTTTTCACCATATGCATTCGCAGATGCCTTATCCGAGATGACCCAACTTCAAACACTCGTACTCCGTTTCCTTTCCCTCCCCCCAAGCCGAAACGACCTCGACTTTCCTCCACAGTCATGGGAACGCGTTGTTCTCCCACCTCTCACCTGCCTCAAATACCGAGGAACCAGCGAGTAGTTGGACAGTCTCGTAACCAGAATTGATACTCCTTGTCTCGGAGATATCAATATCATGTTTCTCAGCCAACCCACCCTGGGCGCTGTGCAACTTGGCCTATTCATCGGTCGCATTGAAATCCAGGCTTCACCTCTTGAAGCAGATATTTTATCCTCCTGGGGTGACATTTCCATCACACTTACCCAGCCAGATTCCCTTACACGACTTGAATTGCAAATATCATGCGGAGAATTAGACCTGCAGTTGTCATCCATTTCTCAGATTTGTGACCATTTTTCCTCTTTCCTATCCAATGTAGAAGACCTAACCGTCGCTACGATTGGACTATCAAGTGTGCCGGATGACATGGACGATGAACAATGGCTACGAATTATCCGCGCATTCGGTGGCGTAAAAGACTTTCGTGTGTCCGGCGAACTTGCGACTGATATCTTGCGAGCTTTACGTCCAGCTGGTGTGGGGCATGAATCCGTACTCCCTGCCCTGCGAAATCTTCATTTACAGGAGCCCATATCCACGCATGGGCCATTCTGGGACACCGTACGGTCATTTCTCACCCAGCGTCAACTCTCCAATCGTCCCGTACAATTATATTTTTCAGAGTGATAACCCGGGAGCACCTCGGAAGCAGACACCCTGAAGGCCATTGGCACTCGCCAATGCACCCGCTTGGAACCTTTCCTTCCTTACAGTCAGTGCCTAGCACAATGATCTGCGCGTCTCAGTCATCCTCCAATCTCCCACCACGTCACGCTGCTGCGCGTCCAATAGTTGGAAATTCCGACACCCAACAAGGCCCCGGCTTAGCATAACAACACCTTCATCGTCTTCGTCGAGTCCTTTGCACCTTCGCCATGGCCTCGTTCCCCGAAGACAGGGACTACACACAGCAAGCCGTTTATTTCATGAGTGACTACCGAACATGCACACTTTCGCGGCCTACACGACAGAGGGTGGGGCCCCACACCAGGTAGAGAGCACAATGCCTATACTACATCCGCACAATGGCTAACTAAGAGAAACGTCATGGCGCTACCCCTGCATAGCGCCTCTGCGCTATGCTGGCCACGTAGTTAGATTATCGATATCAAGATTATACCGCGTATGGCACTCTGTACCGTACATTGGGATCAGTTGCGATTTTGGCTCGTTCAGGCTGCATGTAGTGTGATTCTGCATCCCGACTCTATAACACTATACACATGTAACATCAAACACCAGTTGACCTACCGCCAATATCACTGCTTCGCAAATTTCTGCGCGTAGTTGATTCTAAACGTTGACTAGACACCTTTGCCCACATGTGCCAATCGTGACGACTACTGCTGCACATCGCTAGGTGCATCTATGGACGGACGGCAGGAACCCTTGGAACGCGTCGAGAACACTCTAGGGTCGTTGCGGACCGGTCAACAAAGCGAGAACCAGGGTATATCGGGCCAAAATGTAAGATCTCGGGTCGTACGTGTAATGGAGGGTAAGAGCGGTTTTGTTAAAGCAGGAAAAGAAGTAATCTATGACCGCCGGGGGCGCAGAGGCGTCTCATATCTGATTAGCGTGATCTTTGGAACGTAGGTGGAGTCAGAGGTGCGTATGTCGAATGACGTCGACGTATCGCAAGTGACGCAGGCTATTTGTAGCTACGAGCTGTGTCCAAATGGGTCGAGCGGGCAAGTGTTTCTCTTCTAATCTGCTGATACCCCATTTCTCGACAAACGGCCTCCTAACCCTCCTGCCACGCCATTCAAGGGGAATCCATATCGCGAAGGTGGTATCGTGGACTCTTAAGGACGTTCACCCGTTTAGATGATAAATGGTTGGTCGACATCCTAGAACACAGAAGGTAAGTCAAGTTCTAGAGTATGTTTCGGTAGAAAGGGTAGCATACAATGTGGCGACAGCTCGACAGCTACGAGCAAGGGTTGAAATCAATAAGGGCGGTCTCACTCCTGGAATTGGCTTACCTGAGGTCGCTGCCTGAATTTTTTGGATTCCATATAGGTACTGGTGATATCGCTCAGTGACAAGCATGCAGCACAGTGGGGAATACAAACCGAAGATAGCGGGTGGTGTCATAGTATGTTCGACGACTTTCTGGGTTCGTCATGTACTCAATGAAAGCCTGTGAATGTGAAATCGACCAGAAAGCTCAGTCATGTAGGTGGCGAACTAGCCAAATGACGCTCACTCTCCGTAGGGCGCCACCCTCGCGCGCCTCGAAGGCTCTTTCGCCGTCCTTACAGGCACTCAAAGAAATCTGGAACGACGTTGTAGGAGTTGGTATCTCGCCCGAAAAGACAGAACTGACCACGTTCGCTTCGCTTGACTTCCGCTGAACAACAATTGGGTCGGTCTGCTTAGGTTTACCGTGTGAATTATACTGAGAAGAATATGTCAGGACGAGCAAGGGCAAGTGATTGTATGCTCACTTACAATAAAGGGAAGATCTGAAATAGGGTAAGTCAGAGAGTTTATTAGGACTTTCATGGACAACGTACCAAGAAGTGTTCCCGAATGGCAGCACTACAGATGTGTCAGTGTGGCCGCGTATCGCAAAAGATCTGGCCCACGCACGTCAAGGACGGCAGTCAGGCGACACCCCCGCGGAAGGGGCTTGACCATTATGTCGTGCATGTCCTAAGTACGACATTGATCAACGACCAGTCCAACAGTTATTTGCCGCGACTCACGTCGTCGACGATGATCCCAGGTGTAGTAGGGCTTATTTGGAATTGCCCATTGCCCGTATAGTCCATGGTGCACATGCCTATTACCGTTTAATACATCCAAGTCACTTCACAAAGAAGTAGCACAACGTACACTCGTCAAACCCATCTGGTTCATCTCCGTTCGTATCCTTAACTTGCGTAGCGTGTCCGGAGACTGGATTAGTGTCGATGTTAGTGACAGTCAACAAATGAGCCAGTGTAGGCACTTACAATAAAAGAACAGAGAGTCACCGGGTTGGGCGCTTTCGACCAACCAAGTCATAGCATTCCGCTGACGGGTACGGTATATCAGTCAGGTGATAGACACGACGATTTACGGATAACTCACAATATTTGCTTCGGTTGGTAGATTCCAGGGCCGATCATCTCGATCATCCGTGAGGATTCGTATATTGTTCCACTCGAAACCAAAGTACTCTGGAAGCGATATCAGAAAACAAGCGCTTCGTCGTCTTAGGAAGTGCGACGGTACTGTGGAGAAAATGCGCCATCTCATGTGCGTCACGAACACCCCACTTGAGCCTAAATCTGGAGTCCCGGTGCCCCGAGTAATCGATCCCGACCTTAAGTTGTGATGAGGGTCGGTAGTTAATGTCACACATTTGTCAACATACCAAAACTGCTTTCTTCTGTCCAATGCGCGAAGAGTGGGGCGTGGGTGGCGCACGATGTCGGTGGACTTGGTGTCCAGGGTGCACGTCACGCCGTGATGGTGGCAGTGGTGGGGGTTGCGCGGCTAGTGAAAAGAACGGGTCAATGAAATAATCCGGTGACAAGCGAAAGAAGTAAGAGTACGTGTATGCGAGGGCCGGGAGGGTTGGTTACGACTGGCATGGTTGTTCGGTGAGATATTGTGATCAGGTACTTGTGAACGGGATCCAGAGAGAACAGCTCCGTATGGCGGTCGCTCGCCGTATGACGGACTCAGGCTTCCACCATATGACGGAACAACCGGCAGGTATGAAGGTTCCGGGACACCTGAACGGCCCGGAGTCGAGAAGTCGCTAACCGGGTAAGACGGCGGGTGGGTCCGGTCCGGGGCGCGGGTGTCCGAGTTGGGGAACGGGTGAGGGAACGCGGACGGCGGGGATAGGGTGTAGTCGTTGACGTATCCTGTCTCCGGTTGGGGTAGGATGGGTCCGAGGGCCCCAGAAGCGTGAGAGGAAACAGCTTCGTATGGCGGACTTGCACCATATGACTGACGCGGCGGGTATGATGGTTCGGGGACACCCGGAGGGCCAAACGGGTAAGATGGCGGAGGAGCGCGGTCCGGGGTGCGGTCATTGGGGAACGCGTGAGGGAACGTGGGTGGTGAGGCCGGTGAGGGTCGGATGCGGTCGTTGACGTATCCCGTCTTCGGCTGGGGTCCATGAACCCGTGGGATCGCGCCCGCGTGACCACCGATGGGGTTTGTTTGCGGAACGGGTAACTGTGGAGGTGGCTGAGGGTAGCCGTAGCCACTGGCAGGTTGTTGCTTGAGTTGCTGGTTCGGGGTGTGCGTGTAACCAGTCGGGTATCTCTGAGGGCCGCCATAGCCGCCGGGAACATTCCTAGAAAACGACACGTTCAGCACCAAGATGTGGGCAGGGAATTACGCAAAGCGTCTCACGGCTCTGGAAACCTATCCGGATGCTTGGAGCTATGAAATCCACCGTGAATTAATAAGATTGAAGAAGCGAGGTCAACTCAGAATCACCTAGACGAATCACCAGACCGAGAGGGAGTCATCGTATAATATAGAATAGGACAAGGGGGTAAAGGGGACACTTGGGAAAGCGTCCTGTCCGAGACTATATGATATTTTGTTCGCCAGTGACTCGATTCATGGCCGTGTCCTAGGACGAATACTAGGAATGCAGGTCTCTGGACCCTGGCTAGGCGGTGTAGTGCACCGGTCTAAACCTGTGACAACCCAAGGACGGTCGAGTTACTTTCGCCTGGTAGTTTCAGTGTTAAGAAACTAGAATTCGGATCACACCAGTAGATAACGAGCATGATTTATGTGGCCAGAGGCCATGCATATCCCCACAGGTTACAAAAGACATCTCGGACAAGTTCCACAAACAAGGTAGCCTAAGGGGTTTACGTACAACATTGTTGACAGCTCGGCAATTTGGCTAGAAGAGGATAGACCAGGGCCTCACGCAAGGAATTGCAGAGAGGTGTCCTATTAGGAACGTTTCAGCAACGTGTCCGGCGGTGCAGTTTCATTGTACCATTGTACGTACCATTGGGTGAGAACTCGAGAGCTGAGCGGACAAACAAAAACGAGAACATGAGCTGACAGAAAGAGAGCGAGTTATTTTTACTTACTTGAGGCTTCTGGCTATATTTAGCACGCAAAATACCGCTGATATGGTGTGTCAGCATTGTCCATGCATAGGAATATGTCAAAATACTCACCGAATCGACTGGAGGAGCTGCTGATAGCTCTGCTGAGGTTGTTGGGCTATAAGATAAGTTAAGATACCTAGGACATCTCAAATGATAAGGGATTTACTCAGGGCTGTTATAAATGCCTAACAAAAAGCTTTAACCAGTGACGGAACGAAGCAGCGAGAATCACTTACGTAACTCATGGCACCAGTAGCGGAGCCAGCCTCGACCGCATCTGCACTTGTCTGCGAGTCCTTGCATCCACTCCACGATATCTACATATTTCCTGAGTAACTGAAACGAACAGCATGAGGTCATACATACGGCATCAGCCGGACTTGTCCTGGCTTGACGGGCCTTTCGCCCTGCTCCTTTCCCAGTGGTCGCGGATTTGACCACGCCTGTGACGGACTTGAAGACGCCACCCATATCACCACGCGCATAGGAGGATACCGCGCTCATAAGCCCTTGACCGGCCTCCAATGCAAAATTAGGCTCCTTTACTTTACCCTCGGTGGAATACTGAGACAAAGAGTATCAAAGCCGGCTCATTGGACCGGTCGGGAGTCACGCACGATATAGGGTAGATCTTTGCGGGCGGTGTTACTACAATACGATGACATAGAAAGGGACAGGCTCACCCAGTGCAGAACCAGAATGACACGACTACGATTTCAAATCAGAAAGGTTCGAAGAAACGTGCAAGCTTAACTTGCATCATAAATGGCTGTGAGCCGACAACCGGCAGGAAGAGGCTTGACCATAATGTCGTGCATTTCCTACTGAGATGTTAGCCAATGGTAAACGGCACCCTCCATAATTGGTTTACATCGTCGACAATGTGCCCCGCCTTTTTGAAATCGGCGGGATAGATAACTGGTAAACAGGTTCCCTGTTAACCACAACATCGGCATGGCAAAGAAGTAGGATACCTTCGTCATAACCGTCTCCCTCATCGCCATCCTTGTCCTTTGTTTGGCCTCCATGCCCAGAATCTGGGGGGTTCTTTATTCCTCGCTGATAAGGCGTTAACACGAGGGAACGTACAGTGGAAAAACAAGGAGTCATTTGGCTGAGCACCCGCCACTAGCCATTGCATTGCCTTTATCTATTGACAGAATTCAAGGGACAATCGGTACTATTTGAGGTGGCTGGCTTACTATATTGATCTTCGTGGGTATCGACCGTGGATCTTGCTGATCGTCGGTTAGTACCACGATATCTTCGCGCTTGTAGCCGAATCGTTCTATCGCGTAAGATCAGACCACAATGTCGTAGGGAAAGACCAAAGCCGAAAATACCACATAAGAACCTCTCAATGTTGCGAGCATCATTGATGCATCCCCTCAGCTCAGCCTGTTGTCCAAAATAGTTTATGCCAATCTAATTGAACTCTAATGAGCATTCGCGCTTGGTGCGACGTGACTTCAGGGAAACATACGCAGAGGGCTCTTTTCTTTCCGGTGCATTGCGAGTACTGGAAAAACATCTCTTGTTGATTGGATCCCCGAGATTGGGGTCCGTAATGTTGTTGGCCCTGCGGTGGGCGGGGAGGTGGTCCGGCTAGAGCCACGGAGATGAGCTCATCCGTTAGCTAAAAATCACCAAATTGGTACGCACAAGGAGGAGGATAGTTTACGTTATAACCCGTCCTGTCGGGTATGGAACCTACATGCATCTAATTGCGAT
>JAKELK010000452.1:0-40709 GCA_021525775.1 Lactarius deliciosus | reverse complement strand
GTTGTAGTGAGACAGCTGATCGCGGTCGATATAGAAGTAAATGCTGCTTTGCACGGCTCGCAAGATTTGTACCCAGTTTACCTTGTAAAGACGAAGGGTTTCACTGTCCGTCAAGCCACGATCGCCGCTATGGTGGGCAGTTGCGGGGCCATTGTGTGAGTTACACTTAACCTCCAGTCCCCGTCTCTTCTAACTTATTTATTCGATAGCGGGGGTGTTACCGCAGGATCTTTATCGCAGATCATGGGGCGTCGGCTTACGATGATATTGTTTCTTCTGCTCGGTGCAACTTTCATCCCCCTCTGGATCCTTCCCTCGACTCTCGCAAGACTCTGCATTGGGGCATTCTGGGTACAATTCGGTGTGCAAGGGGCAACTGGCGTTGTTCCCATCTGGCTTGCCGAGCTGAGTCCATCAGGGTTCTGTGCATTATTTCCAGGTGTCATCGTTCAAATCGGAAACGTGAGCATTTCCCTCTCTGTCTACTTTCATAATTGGCCGACTCCGCCCCCTCGAATAAATAGATGCTTGGATCCGGATCTGGGGAAATAGAGACCATCCTAGCTGGAGCGAAATCCCTTAAAAAGACGATCATCGAGAACGGCAGTACCAAGGTTGTGCCTGGTTACGGGGCAGCGATGTGCATTATTTTTCCTCTTGTTACTTTGTTCGCAATTCAGTTCCTTCTCATTGCGTCCGAGTACGTCTCACGTTCTTCTTGCGTGATCCTGCAAACGCTAATTTGCTTGCGCGGCCAAGGACCCATGGGTCGTACTTCGAGGCTCGGAATGCTGCATTTGAGGAAGGCAATTTCAATGGCCATACTCCGCCTCAGATATGCTTGGAAGAAGGGAAGTCCCCTCGTTTGGCAGTCAATCATCTGGATGTGGATATCGGAGACAAGTTATGGTAACGTTGGTATCAGTGGCATGGTTTGTATAATTCTTCCTCTACGATGTGTTTGTTTCGGTTCGGAAGGTTGTACGATAAAGCCCGATTTCCCAGCGCGGGCAATGGAAGATTTGGTGATCAACACCTCATGCATCGTGATATGACTCGGACTATAGACTTTGGGAGATGTGGATCCTCTGGTGAATTTCCCTCACCACGGTTTACTGTGAGACTGAACGATTGCCGCGTGCTCATGTTTCTTATTGGCTCGTATTAGCTTGGTATAGTAGTTACTCCTTGGGTTACTGCACCATAGTTCGAGTCGACAAGTCAATGAAATCTACAGGAAGCAGGTTCTCCGGACCCCATGCAGACATGGCTGTCTTGTCCTCGGTCTTCTGTGAGTTATGAGTAGACAAATCCTCTTCGCATCGATAGAACTTACTGTCTCTTTCCCGCTCCCGCTCTATAGTATTTCAAGTTGGCGGGTGCCAGTGGGATGCCAGTGGTACAACTGGTTATACTGGAATATAAATACGGCCAGCTTTTTGTCCTACATCTGCTCTCAGTTCAGCACTTGGTTCACTGTTCAACAACTTGAAGCACTTTTTCTCCGGCTATGTCGTGATCGTCTTGCAGAAACTGATCCTCTCAGTAGGTGGGAGATACTTTTAGACCATCATATCGAGCTTATCGACGCGCTGAAAACACTACCTATAGAAAAAATTCCGCAGGAACACGGTCTCCCCGTCGCACATTGCGGTCGGAGATCCTAGTATTGGTCCATCTAGAGTGATCCCCCGCTGGCGTCCAGAAGGCGTGTCTCCAGATATGATGGCACCCACCGCGCTTGAAACACCCCTGTCAGCTTGCCTGTCAGTGGGACATCGCTGCTTACGGTATGCTATCTTGGCCGGACCCAAAAGTGTTCACCAGCAAAAGATAAAGACCCTTTGATCCTCATGCGGAACGATGAGACCCTCAGGAAGCACAGGGTGGTTTTCTCCCCAAGGACGGCTGGTTGTCACCGCGGGACCGCGGCCTCTTGTTTTAGTAAAAATATTATATATGTTGTACAGTTATTTTATTTATCTTGGACATCTACCAGCGCTATGTACCTATGATAGTCCCACCTCAGATTACCGCCCGCAGTTGGCTCGCCCTTGCTGTACTATACCCTCTCTCTGCGTCGGCATTGCCACGGTCATAGTGGACTCACTGTCACCCCGATTCCACCCTCTTAAACTTACTTCAGACGATTCATAATTGGTGACCCGGGCGCAATAACTTGAACTTAAACTGTAAAATCATCTCAGTTCAGCGAGAGAAGAGAAGAGGCTGCCCTGGATTCCCCGCGATGCGCCATGGTATCGTTTACCATCCTCGGAAATGTGGGGTCTTTCTTACTTGCAGAATTAGCTAACTACACCCAGTCCCGGGGCAATAGCCAAGACCAATCCAGATAACCATTCCGAGCGACTATCGCAGCCGATCTCGAACGGAGGTCACAAAGGACGGAAAGGCTAAAGTGGTTGCTCGACTACCGTGCTGTGATCGTCTCCACGTTCATTGTCAAAGTGGTCACCTGCCGCAACAGAAAGCTTCCGTGTCCATCAATTGAGCTCAGTGACGCTGACTCTAAGTCTCGAACGCAGGAATGTTGAGAGAAATGCTGCATTCAAATATAGTCGACACGTCACCAAGCGTTGCTTCGGAATAACGAGATGTGACGGACCTGCGTGGGATTGACAAAAAGCAGTAACTACATTAGTGTACAAGGATGACTGGTGATCGATGAACCAACTCGCCAGATACATATGTTGTATGCCCTAGATACAACGCATCAGGTACGTCAGCATGTCGTCCCAGCCCTCTTGTTTTTCACCCCACGAGCTAAAAAGCAAACGACCGACCGATGAAGGTGTCTGCACTGCACTTCCTCTGATAATCGGCCGCAGGTGGTCGAAATATCCTAGTCGTACCCGCGACTCAATCGTTCCTCTTGTTCTTTCTCTAGCATGGTGACTCTATCCTCAGCCCTTCGAAGTGTCTCATCCCACATTACAAAAAGTTCAGATAGACCATCGACCTGTATGCATAAGGGTAAGCATGGGGCGTCGAGGAAAGGCAAACGAACCTGCAGGGCGTACTCTCGGACGATCTTGGCGACGCGCTTCTCGAGGGCAGCGGCGCGCTCGAGATCCTCCGCGCGTCGCAACAGAAGCGCCTCGAGTCGTGGCCGCAACGCTTCGTTGTCTGCCATGGATTGGTCTTAGTGTACGAATTGAAGACTCGGATGACAGGTGGGGTGGAGTGAGGAGGAAGCGAGTGTGCGCACCAGATAGACTTCCGGTCCCAGTGACGCCCCTCTTCTCCAGAGCTTCGATCTCACGCATGTCATTGTCCGCGGCGCGAATATCGGGCTCGAGTTCTGCCGCTACGGCGGCCAACTCTGAGGGAGACATGTCCGCGTACTCGGGAGGAGCGATGGTCGGGAGCGTGCCAGAAAGCGCAAACGCGGGTGTAAGATACTGAGCGTGTTGCTCGTCTGTACGCACGAAAGTTTATCGGGTGTGTATAGAAGAGCAGGAGTAGCTCACATTGACCGAGGAACTTGCGTAAGGCATCGTGGGTGCTCGCAACATCATTCATACGACGATGGGCGTGTTCGGCAGCGCGCAGCAGAGTCTCGCCGCGTTTGAGTTCTGGCTTGCGTTCGTGCAGACCAGCGAGGGACTCGTCGTGTTTGGCGCCATAAATGAGAGCCTCGAGCCAGCGCACGCGCAGCTCGAGAGACTGCGTCGGCCCCAGGTGGTGCTCTTGAGAGATAGATGGTAAGGCAGTTGTAAGGTGGGGTTGGGAAGGAGGGGAAACGGATAGGGTTGGGGGAGGTGATGACGGAGGGGTGGAACCTGGGGTCGAGCCCGAGGATTTGAGACGGACACGTTGTACGTCGCCGAGGAAAACACTGCCAATGCTTGCCATGATGTTTGCCCGAAAGAGGCAGTTCGGGGCTCGTTATTGGCACATGCCAGTGGTTGCGTGAAAAACACGCAGCCTGTGTGTAATCTGCATTCCATCCATCGATTTCCTTTCTTTTCTTTCTGCTACCGCCATCTCTCCTGTTACCATCAAGTATGCTCATCTATCTCACCTCTCGAATCGTCAGGTATCCTTAAATCTTTACCTCCGCTACGACCCGAGGCTTACTACTTTTCCCACAACCACAGCTGTGTCGCTGCGTTCCTTTACCCAGGTTACGCGTCGTTCAAGACACTCTCCCAGCGGCCTGCCTCAGAAGAAGACCTCGAGCGATGGCTCATGTATTGGTCTGTGCTCGCCTGTGTCATCGGCGTTGAGTATCTCGCAGAATGGCTCGTCTCCTGGTCCGTCCATCCTTCCTTTCCGTTCCACCTCGCTCCCTGGAATGTTGATCCTCCCCAATTAGGATCCCCTTCTATTTCCTCGTGAAAATGCTCTTCCTCCTCTACATCGCCCTCCCCCAGACCCAGGGCGCGTCCTACCTCTATCGAACACAGCTCGCGCCCACCCTCCGCGCCCACGAGTCCCAAATAGACGCTGCTCTCGCACAGCTCCGCACCCGCGTGTTCGCATTCCTCCAGGCGCGCGCGCGCATGCTCTGGGAATACGTCATCGCGAGCGCGACTGGCCCACAGGCCGCGTCGTCCGCAGAGGCCTCCGCCTCGGGCGCAGGTTCCGGTCAGCAAGGGCCCCCGCTGAGCGACTCGGTCTCTGGCCCGACGCAGATGCTCGGCACCCTCTGGCGCACGTACGGCCCCGCGATCGTCGCCGGCGGCACGGTGCTCCTCCAGCGCCAGGGCGTCTCTCCTCCCGCAGCTGCCGCCAGCGCTAGCAGCACGAGCTCCGGCAGTGCTGCTTCACGGGGTTACGACGTCGACGCCGACGGTCCAGAGCCCGTCCTGATGCCTCCCGCGCAGAGCCGCACGTCGTCCGCCGGCTCGGTGAGTGGCCTCCGTGGGCGCATCGCCAGCGGTACCAACATCAGCCCTGACGGCCGCTTTGAGGAGGTCGAGGTACCGAGCGATGCAGAGAGCGAGCGAGCAAGCGGTGCGTCGCCTGCTGCGTCGCGTGGCTGGCTCGGCTGGGCCATGGGTGGTGCTGCACCAGCGCACGATAAAGCGGACTGATTTTTTCGATGCTTTTTTGACGACGACGATACGAATATGAGTGGTGCTATGGGCTTTGGTGCGGTAGGATGAGCTGTGATTTCCCCGTTTCATTTCACACCGCACTCTGTCCCGAGCCGACGTACTATTAGTAGACAGCGCTGGATTTTAGTGATTAGGACTGTTTCTCTCATGACTGCGACGCTCCGAGTGATGACTTGATTCATCGCCTCTTCTAGCCCCTTTCGGATCAGAGGAGCGCGTGTTGATACACTACCTCACAATGAGGCGCGTGGATCGAGCGTGTCTTTTCGATACAATGCAAATCCGCCAAACAAATCACGGAAACTCGAAACATATGTGCCTGTGAGTCCACCAATGGTCCAAGTGTATGGTAGGGACAAAAAAGGGAAAGAAAGAAAAACGTGAAGAACGGAATGTCGTGGAGAGCGATCTATCAGCAACAAGGTATGTATGAGATAAAGAGTGGGAAAGCACAAGGCGTGATACGTGAATTGTCCTTAGGAGTCCACCATTACAATTGGTTACACAACGTGCAGTGAAGACGGATTGTGTCCTTGAGAACGACAGCTTGTGATGGGTGCCGTGCATCAGTGCATTGCGAGGATAAGAAACACGAATAAGGGACTCACGGGCAGCAATTAAGCCCACGAAGATTGCGATGACAGTAAAGAATATAGGAACGTATTTGATAATCTGCAAGAAAGAAAAATGGCCATCAGTTCAGCCCTAAAGGTCGTATAATATACTTACAATCGCACGCCGCTGCTTCCTCACTTTGATGTTAAAAATGGGTGCGTGAATCTGCTTCGACGGCCGCAACCAAACTAAAAAGCGAGCGAATATGAATAAGGCCAGGGCCGCAACAGAAAACACGGATACTTACAGAGCAGGATTGAGTGGAGCCGGTCGACATATGGGACCAGCAGCGCAGGGGTAAGCATGAACAAGATGAAGTGGCCGATGAGGAAGTCGGAGCTCCAGAGGGAGAGCTCGATAACCTTAACGATGAACTCACGTGCCGGCTGCGACAACACGTGCGCGCCAAGGCCGCGGCCGTACCACTTGCCCGTCCACCACGCCCGGTTCGTCTCATCGTGCTTGAATTCGCGTGAGAGGAACACCGAGATAAGGACCTTGTGGAGCGCGCGCTGGATTGCCACGATTGTGATGAGACCCAGCACGGCGTGCGACGTGTCCCACAGCTCCAGGAACCACTACGTTGGCCCCAGGTGAGCGCTCCGCACCCAACACGAGCCATCAAAAAAAACTCACGAAGAACTCGAAGAACCCGATCATACCGATCGTTCCAAGCACGTGCGCTAGTGTAGCCATGACTGCGCCAAACCGCACGCAGCACGAGTCCAGCATCGGTCCCAAAAAGAGCGAGACAAGGAAGAGGATAAGTAAGATAGCGGCGTTCCACACGATTGGACCGAGGGACACCACGGCGATACGAATGAGAGGGCTAGGTGGGGTCTGTCCGGAGACCGGGAACGATTTGACGAACATGTACGCGACGATAAGGAGGAAGGCAAAGAAGATGGGGAAGAGGACCTCAGATATGATGACTGCGCGCCAGCCTGCGCGCGGAACATCGCCAGATAGCTTTTCCGATGGCCGGCCGAGCTTCTTTTTCTTGTATCCTGTGATCATCGTGCGCGATAACCGGCAGTATCCGATCCAAGAATTGTTGTGCGAGCGCGAATTGCCACGCGACATCCAACGTAGAAACTCGCTGTGAGACGAAACTCCCAGTTGAATACTAGCACACACGACGCATGAAGTTACTCACCGATAGTCGACGATAAAGTCCGCAAACGAGAACTGGTGCGGGTTGAACAGGAACGGAGCGATACAAAGAGCGAGAATCGAAATCCAAAAGTAGATCAGATACGGCGTCCAGAACGAGAGGGTGACGTAGAGGAGCATTAGCAGCGTGCGCATGCCGAGGTAGATGCTAGGACCAGCGAAGCGCGAGAAGAGGATGCTGAACGAGATCCGAGACGTCGCGAAGCCACGGCCAGTGGCGATGTATCGAGCACCACCGAAGGTCAGGTTGTTCAAGATCGAGTGCGTGTAGATCTGGGTGGAGAACACCTCAAACACAGGCGAGAACGACACGAATTGTTTGCTGAGTCGCGCAAGCGCACGGCCAGTACCACGCTCGATCAATTCTGCATATAGCGCTCGAGGACAATTCGTAAAGATGTAAACTAAGAAACTTACCTTGCATGAACAAAGGCAAGAACGCGATCATGAATACCAAGAAGATGCTGATGATGCAATGGTGGATCCAGTTGAAGACAGGGTGGAGGTTGTAACATCCCCCTTGTCCGTTCAATGGCTGGCCGGTGCTCGAGTACCGACATATCGTGAGCTGCGAGTTGAGCGTGCCAAGGAAGACCACTGCAAAAGGGTCGAGTATCAAGTGTCAAATCGGCTCCTTTACAACGGGGAAATACGCACTAGTTACGATGAAGAGCTGCACGGACAAGATGATGAGCATGTTGTTAATGTGGAAACCGGGATGGCCGTAGTAGAAGGTCAAGAAGCGGTCGATGGGGAGCTGCGTGCCGAGGTAATAGTACTCGCGACTGAGCATCTGTTCGCCCATGCCGGTGCCGATTTTGGTCTGGAAGTTGAGAATCGTGCCAAAGCCGAGGTCGCGACCCTTGCCGCACTGATAGTACTCTGTGTGCTTGATGCGTCCTCCGCGTCCAAAGGCGTTCATACCGGCGTAGATATCCTCGTTGAGATGCAGGCCCTTCTGAGCTTTGGACACGCCACCACGGGTATTCATGAACGTCGCGTTGAGGAAGTCGGGGTGTCCGTAATGCAGCTTGCCGCCAATCCACGCCAGCGAGCGCGCCGTGAGCGTACCAAACGTCTGCTCTTTACCAGCGGCGATGTCACCGAGTATACCGATGTTCTCCGAGAAGATGTACTCGCGAGCGCCGACGATGGCAACAGGCGCGGTCTTGAACTCCTTCTGGCCCCACTGGGCGTAAGGACTCTGGCTGCTGACCGAGTACTCCTCAAACTCGGCGAGGACGTTGCGGATCTTAAGACATTCTTCCAGGTAGTTGTCCTGATTGGCGTCTATGAGCTGTAGATACTCGCCACGGTAGAATACGATCGCGTGGTTCTGGTTGTCCGACTTGCCGTCACCGAGAATGGGGTTTCCGGGAAGCTCGATGCGGAACTTGGGCTTGCGCCGGCCCGTCTGCGGATTAAACTCTGAATGACCATCGATGAGGGCAGAATAGAGACGCGGCTCGCCGCCGTCCTTGCGCGGCTCTTCCTCGAGGTAGGCAATCTGGAGTTCCGGGTAAGCGCGCAGCAAGAACTCGGCATTCTCGTGCTCCTCCTTGTTGAACTTGGAGTACCGCTGCATGGAGACGACAAACTTGAACTTGCGGCGGGCCATGTGCTCAAGTTCGCGCTCGAGTTTGTCCGTGTTGCCGCCGAACATCTGGACGACCTCGGGGTTTTCGACGCGGTACAGTAGCTTGATCGCCTTCCCGTAGTTCATCATGCCCGAAACAGTGCGGTACAGTGTCTGGAAACGCAACGAGGCCCAGATGCGCGTGCGTAGCGTAAACTCCGGTGCGGCGCTCTTGAAACCGATGCAGTAAAACGGTAGGTCGTCGAGTTTCGATGAGCTCTTCTCGTCACCTGGGAATGCGCCATCAAACATCTCCGACTCCTGAGCGAGGATCTTGGTGTCTCTGACAAAGTTCTCCCACTCGAGACCATGCAGTTGCTTGAGATACTCGAGGAGCGTGACGCGTGTATTTATGTCGGACTCCTTGATGATTTCCCGCAAGGAAAGGAGGATCTGGGGACAGACCCTGCAATCAATAGACGCCAAAAATAGGGAATAAATGCGTACCTTCTCGTTGTAGTGGGGTGTTAGGACCGTGAAGGTAGGCATCGCGTCAACCGGAAGCGCCTCGGGAAGTGCTGTCGTAAGCGACTGAGCGAAGAACGAGATCCGGCGCTCCGCTTCCGAACCCGGCGGGAAGAAGCTGCCTTTGAAGCCCTTGTCGGTCTGAGCTACGAAGAAGGGGGGAGCGCGGAGACTGCGCCGGCCATCTGGGGTGTCAACTTGGTGATAAAGGAGTTTCTGCACGTGATCAATGGACAGTAAGTGTTCGCGATACATCGAGATGATGATCGCGTTCCAGATCTGAGAGACGAGGACCTGAGGACGAACAGTCAGGTCGATGAGCGCGTGTGCACGACAAAACATGGACGCACCTTGGGCTTGTACCGAACCTCTAAATCCGACGTTGCCAGGATCTTAGAGTATATGCGTTTCGGCAAGCGGGCAAAGATATCCCTCCAAGGCGTCCAGATCGATAACCCGAGCATGAAGGAACGAGCAATGGAATACACGGTATTCCAGATGATGTACCATAGGAAAGTGTCGAGGAAAAAAAGTACGAGGTCCATAATGAACATGATCGTGAGAGTGAAGATGGCCTGATTGCGGCAGAGCGAATTACCGAACAACTTTTCATTACAGTTCTGGATTTTCATTCCAGCCATGGCACGAATAGGGTCGCGGAACGCGAGGGTGAGGAAAAAGTACGACTCGGTGAACTTGCACCCAAAGACGAGGAACCAGAGAAAGACGCTCCCCAGGCGCGCCTGGGAGTGCAGGAGAGGGTAGCTGGCCGTGAAGGTCTGAGAAGCGAGATACTTGCGGGATTTGCCAGCGACGCGGTCGCCAAACATCCGACCTGAGGGCATGATGCCGAACAGCAAGGTCGCGACTACGGAGATGAAGAATTGAGCGATACCGAGGATGAGAGCGAGGGATCCGCCGCCGTCCGTCTGGTTCTCTACGATAGCGATGTAAAAAGTGGGGCCAGCGGTGAGGGCAAGTGTGACTAGGAGGAAGAGTAAGCGGCGGGTGAGATGCGACGTGTTATTCCAAGTTGTCGGAATGTACGAGAATTCTGCGAGCGTTGCGAGAATCATGATGACCGTGGCTACGGCGCCTCCAAGAGCTGTGGCGGACCACGTCAAAGCGGACGAGTGTCGTCGGTCTGGTTGGTAGATGGTCGGGGCATTGTAGGCGGTGTAGAACCAAAAGAGGGAGATGTGAATGACCCAAATGCGATTAAAGTTGACGAGTAGATGACCGAAGGATCGCTTCTCGTAGTACGTCTTGAAGAACGCGCGATTCCAGTCGATGCGGTCAAAACGCATGAAGCGCTGTGCAGGAGGGATATCGACAAGACGGGTCTGACGAAGAGATCAATAAGCGGAATAAGGTAACGGAAATGGACGCACCTTGTCCGTGAGGACGATCCGAGCGATACCCTCTGGGTACCAAAACAACTGATTTACATCATCATAACCAATGATGCGATCGTGATCACGCTCCCGCCGTACAAACTTGCCGTCCACTGATTCATAACCCTGATCGCGAATGAAGCGGTAGAGCGGCTTGATGACGGCGCGAAGATAGAGACCTTCTGGCACGGGATCGATGCGGTTCTGGCATTCGGGCGAGCGGTAATAGTCGTCCGCGCATTTGAAGATGAAGCAGAGACACTCGGGAACGAATCGGACTTGGGCAGCCTCTCCCCAGCAGAGAAGGTAAAGGGCTATCTGCCGCATGCGGTCGTACTGGGACATGTTGTTCATCGCCTGACGCCAGCGTTCGAGGGCGCCGGTCAGGGACTTTTCTGAGTGGTTGCGGCCGCCTCCGCGCTTGGAACGGAGACGCTGGAGACCGGGATTTTGCGTGTGACCGACAGCGTCGTCGAGATCGAGTTGGGCAGCAAAGTACCATTTGCGGTAGTTCGCATGCTGGCCACCGATATAGTCCGCGTGAAGGGTGAGGAGGGCCTGATTTGGAGACATGCGGGACGCACGGCTGTCGAGAAGCTGCATTGTGAAGTCGAACTATCGAGGCTGTGAGTAACAAGCGCCGGTAAAATTGTGGCGCAGTAACGCACCATATTTCGCATCGAGTCTCTCTGGAAGCCAAACTTCTGCTGGAGGTCGAGGAATATGTCTTCGATCTCCTCTTTGGAGAGAGGAATAGCGCGCTCTGCCCCCCAGGCAGGATAGGGCTCGCGACCACCGCCATATTGGGCTGCGCCCAAGTCACCGAAGGTTGGCGCCGAGGAGCGCCCATGGAGAGACTCCGCCGATTGGCCCAACCGTTGGCCGTAGATATCGTGATCCGAATCGGTATCTGGTTGACCTGGGAAACGTGGTTTGATGGATGGGTGGATGCGGATGTGAGAGGATTAGGTGAAAGACGAACCGTAAGGGTCTGGGTGGTCATAATCGTTCAAGCCTGCGGCACTACTCTCTGAGCCGTAATTGTCTCTGTGGTAGGCGTCCGAGGGCTCAACGTCATTGTCGTAATAATGTCTGGGATGGAATGGATCGTTCATGTCGGCAGGAGGGGATGGAGAGAGGTAGCCCTCTTGACTGCGGGATGGGCGGTGACGAGCAGCCATGATGATAGGAGGGGAGGAAGGAGGGAGAAGAGAAAGGGAGAGGCAACTGAAGTGCCAGGGTGGTGGACGTCGTGGACGTCGTCGGATGAGAAGAGAAGGTGAAAGTGGAAGTGGAAGGCAAGGGAAGGCGAGGAAGAGGCGAGGAGGCGCTGAGGAGCGGAGCGTGCACCTGGGGACGAGCAACCAAGAAAGGTAACCTCTCCTGTGCCGGGTTCAATTACCCGCCTCCGCTGAAAAACCACTGGCCATCGTCTAATTCGAAATCCTATTATTATTACAGACACAGAGTACAGTATATCCAGGCTGCTGTATGAGCGTCTCATACGGCAATGTTCTTCCCACGTCTCACTAAGGTTCTGCCATGCCGACTGCGTGCACAGCCAGTTGAACCACATGCTCCACTTCAAGCCATCACTGCATCTCCCCTAACTTGGAATCGCTGCCATCCTGCTCAGCGATTTATGCGATATCCAGTGTCTGATGATTCCCCAAGCGAGCGTGGCGGCTATCATCAAACCAGGAATGATTATCCGTGCGCCCCACGCCGAAGTCTCATGTTCGACCTGAAAAATATAAGGCAACTGAGGTGCTGGCTGAGAACAAAGATACTCACAACAGAGGTGAACGGGGATAGCACTGGGATTGTGAAATGTGATGCCGTAGGTGTGGGTGATGATGCACGGGAGTGTGTGATGAGGAGGCACAAGACAACAATGGCTAGGACCGCAATGCAGCCTATCTAAGGCGAGGACTGTGAAACACAGTAATGGTTGCAACGACAATAATGATAAAAACGTACCACCATCCACTCCATCTTTCTCTGACGCGCCTCATGTGCTCCATGCAAGACCGCAATCTCCTCCTGAGGGATAATGTCTATCAAAAAGGGTCACTGCGGAAAGCGGCTACGACAGTACCTTGCGCTTGGCATCTTCCTTGTGTATAACGCCCCGCAGTTCGTGAGCATGCTTGCTCCGTTCGGTCAGGAGCACCTCGGCGGTGACGGCGCGTGCTGCCCAATACCGCGCGGCGGAGGAGTCAGGTGCCGGGCACGAGGCTATACCCCTCGACTTGGCATATGAGGGCAAAGGCTTCCCGGCTGAAGGTATCAGCGAAGGATCCTGCTGCGCGTAATACAGCGTCCGGGAGGTGGCGGCTTGTGCGTTGGTGTTGGCGTGCGGCATGCGGTCGGAGTCGGTCGGTCTCTGCCGGAACCTTTGTCGCAGGTTTTTCAGCATGCTGACGGTTTCACTGAACGTGCTGGTGGGAGTTGGGAGTCCACTTCTTCATTCATTACCATTGGACCCAACCTGTCAATGCATGCGGTGACCTCAAGTTCCGTTGCACGTTAATTCTATTAATTCCACCCCCAAAACTCATGGGAGACAAGGTTCCGCTGCTCCCTCCATCGCGCTCAGATGTATTCTTTCTTCTCGGGAAGGGTACGGTCGTACAAACCACAGAGTATGATACCTGTACAGGAGTCAACGTTGTCGCAGTATAATGGTCAAAAACCCACGGACAATGAGATCAGAATCTAAGCGACTTAAGGATTCACAATACCTCGAGGATCGACAACCAGCTTAGAAAGGCTTCACTATTTCGTGTTCTGGGCTTGCAACCGCACACATTTTCAAGTGACGACCGAGGCGGTGAGTGGGGACAACAGCGTATTGGATGCGTTCTGTTTTTGCGACAATGGTGTGTCTACGTTCTACAGGCGGTCTGCAAATGAGCCACCAAAGGTCAGGAATCTCTACTCTTACATAAAACGATCTTCCACTGACGCGATGTCATCTAGGGCCAAGACAAAATTCCATTTCCCCTCCAGTACCGTCGCCAGCCGTCTGCCAAGAACGCGACCCCCCAGAATACCCTCACCGTGACCTAGAATCAGTGGTAGGGGACCTCAGCTCTAGTCTTTCCAGATGCTTCCTCTTATCTTAAGTATGCATATAGGCGGAGTCTCTGTGTCGACTGTTCACAGTCAGTACAGTGCAGTACAGTTCATCGGCTCGTTGAGAACCCGTATCGGTCACGTGACCTCATTCTTCCGAACCCGACCTTTTCCGGAGCTCCGAGCCTGAGTCCGGTTCGTCACCTTGACCCCTGGAAGACGATCTAAAAACAACATTTCAAGAAATACGACGAGCTGGGCATGCAACCAACTGTTCTATCCTGTGGGTGCGTTAAAGAAATAAAATCAGTGGGGAACGCAACAGCCTCCTATGTGGTGTTCACGGACGTCGACCCACCTGCCACGCTTGCACTTCGTCATGTTGAGCGGCTGTGTCTTCTTCACCGGCTCACCTCAAAGGGTGCGGCATACTTCCCGAACCTCCTCAGGGGTGCGTCAGCCAGCGCCGCTTCGAGTTGGGCCGCACCGGCCTAACCAGCGTCGCTCGAGGCGCCTTCGATGGCGCTTCCTCGCACGGCGCTAGGACCCGTCGACGAGAGTAGTACGATATGGTACGCGAACCTTAACGCGAACTTGTCGAGGCCCATTTACAGTATTTCCGGCTGCCGCTGCAGCCACCTCCAACCCCACTACGGTCCTCATTATGTCTCTGTTTCAGGCTTTTTAGCAGCAGCGGCCTCTGGCATTTGTTTGCCCGCGCAGTCATATGTTACTCGAACTCATGGAGGCACGGTCGCAACAGATTGTTGTGTCACCTACAGTATATGGGACATCAGTACATGATGCGTGACGAGCTGCGGTGGTCGCTCCTGCCTCGGAGTGTTGAGGAGCGACTTGGAGTGCGAGATATCGGTTCTATGACGTCAGTTATTGTCAGTACAGCTGAGTTCATGCGGGCTTGCCACCTCACGATCTTTTGTTCCCCTCGCCCTCACAAACGAGGCGTCTTTGGGTGTTGGGGCTTGTGCGGTGCCTGTATTCAATGCCTCATTTCATGTCTTGTCACATTGCGTCCTGCCCGTATAGGTATATCAGGCACAGCCCGAGTGTGTAGCGATCGCACTGTCTGTCTGATGGGGTTCTCTCGATCCGCATTGTTCGGAAGCTAGCAGACGACGGGGATCGTGGCCAACGCCATTGGTTCGTTGGCCCACTGGTCCATCATTGTTACTGGACTGGGCGTCCGCGAGGTCATACGTATTACAATGTCAATCGAGGGTTCATCAGACGCACTAGGTGTTGGAGTTCACTTTTACCGTGCGCGCGCGAGCTATGGGTTTCAGGGTCAGTACGAATCATCTGTATTCTGGGTAGATTTGAGATAATGGCCCAAGACAGTATGTTCTGTGCCTGAAGGGATTTTACTGTTGGAACTTGAAGGGTCCAAGCGCGCATCAACTCGAGGGACATTACTTAAGGACGCGCAGTAACTGAAGGATGGGGGCTGTCTGATGAACGACGTGGCACCGAAGAGTGTCCTGTGATACGACCAGTCTAGGTTGATGACCCATACTCCGGAATATAAACTGATTTTCAAAAGAAAAACAAAAGTGTTGTATGCAAGGTCATATGACAAAGAGACGCCTCGCATCAAGTTGTGGTGGACGTCGTATTGTAGAGCTTGAAAACCTCCTCAACATACTGCAATAGGTGACACCGCTTGGGCTAGAACTATAAATAACTTACACGCTCCTCACCTGGGCGTGCCAAGATGCGGATCGCGAAAAATATGGTGAGGAACGAATGCCATGGAAACGTCTTTTGTAGACCGGTACACCGTGTGGTACGTACGCCACGTCGCGCTGATGTGGAGAGACTCGGGTCTGGCCAGTGAGTACCTGTGGGGTTTAGGTTCCTGCCCAGTAGGGCAGGAAGCGCACGCCCACTGCCGCCAGCGGCCCGCTCTGGTGAGCGTGCCCCACGTATAACACAATGCCAATGAGCTCTTCGAGGTCAGGCCCGCAGATCGATTTATAGAGGACGGTCCATCTCGGTAAGCCGTGCAGTTAAGGAGAGGGGGTGGGCTGTATGTTGGGGGAGCATAGTAGGCAGACCATTGGACTAGCCAATACAGCTGACAAATACGTCGCCCGTGGAGTGTGTGGATCAACGGACTTTGACGATGCCTGGATCTGGGGACTGGATTAGTGTAAATGGTAGAGTTGAAGCGCGTTGCGCATTATTGCCCCAATAGACGGAAATATACCTTTATGTATCGTAGACCATACTAGTGGTGTCAGGTGGATGCAAATGGTCACGAGGATGCAAATTTAAAAAATGGCCTCAGATTACCCCCTTCCCGTCGTCCTTTCTGCCCAAAAAAAATACAGTAGGTAAAGTAGGATCTGTATATATGAGATCATAACAAAAAATAAAAGTGTATGAAGAATTTCGACTACAGTGCGACAAAGAAGAGAGGGGAGTCGTAAAAAGTAAAGGCCCAGACCACCAGATCCCAACGATCTTGCTAAATGCCACGCAGATCTGTTGGAATAGAGTGTCAGAAGAGACCACTTAGAACACCCATGATAAATTTGGGGTGATATCGTCTGTCCGATAGCGTTGTAGAAGGTAATCTCACCTTGAGGGGCCAGTGCGCGATCAAATTTGCATCGGGGGGTGAAGTCGGTCATGCTCCCTAGGAGCCAAAATAAAAATAAGCAAAAATCACCATTGAACAGTATATCCATTCTTCTATTGGTATGTACAATATGAAGTAGCTACGATGTGTTGTTGAAGCTACAGAAAATAAAAAGTCGATTTTTGCATAGGTACGACCACACTAGTATGGGTCTTACTGTAATTATAGTACAGATAAAGGCGCGAGCGTGGCACTGGCACCGTGACAGCCTCTAGATTGGCTGGCTGGTTCCTCCGGAACCTCATGGTCTGGAGCTGTAAAGCCATGGTCATTGTCTATTGGGCGTGCGTCGCGCTTCCGATTATAGCTTTATCCCTGAAACTGTGATTACGTCAGATACGAACAAGTATACCGGTTGGGTACTAGAGAATCAGAGGCTCTCTCGCATCTATTCTCTCCCGAAGGCTAAACGTTACAGTAAACGCTCTAGCCTCTTCTTGGAGGGGTTCACCCAGATCATCTCCGAGTCTCGGAGGCATGGAAGATACCAAGGACTGTCTGATCAGCGCTAGTGATTGGTGAATCAGGACTCTGGAGCGCCAAATTTAAACCTGGATCTCTCTTAGTTTTTAGACGTCGCCCTGTAGTCTCAAAATGGCGGTATTGCACGCCAAGTCGTCAATAAGATGACGGTTTGACCTGTGAAGCGGAGAACTGTGATCGCCTGGAGAACAAGAAAAGGGCAGGTGGCTCATTGACGCTGACATGTAATAAAGAGTGACAGTGGAGCGGACTAATCCTATGATAGGAAGAGAGAACCCTCGTATTACAAGCCGCGGTCTTGGGGGCCCGTGTAGTTCGTAGGCTTGCGAGAAATACAAAGACACCTAATCCCCGCTGGTCTCGCAAAGCCGGGAACCCTTTTTGGTCCAAGGTGCGGGGAACAATGTCCATACTACGAAAACACCAGTCG
This sequence comes from Lactarius deliciosus, assembly GCA_021525775.1. Classification (NCBI taxonomy): domain Eukaryota; kingdom Fungi; phylum Basidiomycota; class Agaricomycetes; order Russulales; family Russulaceae; genus Lactarius; species Lactarius deliciosus. Next base: position 23,689 of record JAKELK010000452.1, on the reverse strand, counting down.
ATCAGGGTCGTTAGTTGTGTAGCGCACAACTCCCAGATGAGGCATACGGGTGTCAGGTTCTGTATGATTTCCACATGGACTGTGGCTCGACGCCACCGTCAAGGCTACCGTTCTCGCCAGATGATTGGTACATAACGGCGACAAATGTTGTTATTGCTGGGGGCGTAACGAGTCGCCGGACTTGCCAGTCTTGTGCTAGTATGGTTTCAATTGCGTAGCGATCTCCTGTGTCATCCTTGGATTGTCATAAAGACGACTACCATTATCTTTGTCAGGCCAAACGTCACCATGGATGAAAATACAACGACTTAGCGGGGTGGTCGACACGAGGAATGTGCTGGCAGATTGCTTCTCTTCATTAAGCATGTACATAACAGCCCACGGAGGGGAATGGGGTGACTAACGCTTACGAGCTAGTCAGGACTCGTCAGTCAACCAAGAAGACTGAACACGAAATCGTGATTACGTAGGACGAAGTTATGGAGGGCACAGTAATCCACGCCCCGATGCACGCCACACACGGCACTCTCAATCCTTCTTTAATAGTTCAACGTTCCCAGGCCGCTGAGCGGCGCGTGCCTGAGTGATTCCCGGATCGTGATTCCGTCACGAAAATGGAATGTGTCTACAATAGCGGGCTCCAAGGGGAACTCGGGGAAACAGAACACACGACTGGTGCGGCGGCGCCGCTATCTTCTGCTGGTGCACTCACTTTTAATGCCGCGAGTATATTTTACCAGTGGGTGGCAATGTGGCATGGTCCCAATTGCATGGAGCTACGGAAAGTGTGAAAAGCGTTTCGATGAGCGAGTTCAACTTCTATGGCGCCGAGTAGGTGCTAACATGGCAGAGGGGGATTGTGCGGCTTTGGGTGAGTGATCGCATTACACTACTGCCGGTGAGCTCGCTCATTCTTACTCTGAAGAACGACAGAATTTGTCTATGGTCAGCCTGATGGAGGTTGATTGCCGTGGGCTTATCTCGAACTCGCTTCTGTGTCCACCTACTGTATGCGGTGAAAATGGGATGTCCTTGTGCTATAAATCATCTGCGTTTTTCGCCCTTGCTTTTTCTCGTCACCCACCATGTCACCCTCTGCTACTTCTTTACTTTCACAGTCAACGACGACCAATTACTCCTCTCCTTCGGGGTAAGTCTCGAACGTCCCACGCTGCCCGATGTTGAAGTGCCTGATGCTGCTGTCCTGAACTCGAAAGGGTATCCCAGGACGTTTTGGCGGAGCTCAAGACCCTCGCCGGCATCATACAGTCCTCGGTCGACGATATCGAGACCGCCGTCAAGGCCAATGCCTTCATCCTACCCCCCTCAAACGCAGCGTCTAGCTTCGAATCAGAGGCACCCCACATGCACCCTAGCATCCAGGCCGCCGGCTCGCTTATCACCTCCGCCGCGGCGCAACTCATGACCCTTGTGAGACCAGCACCGTTGGTAGTTCTCGATGTCGTGATGCAGGTGAATAGGATAGTTTCTGCGACCGTCTCACACTTTACTAACTATATACAATCAAGTTTCACGTTTCTACTGCGATCCGCATCGCAGTGAGTACGCACGTAGCAGAGATCCTTCGTAATGCCGGCCCCGAGGTAACACTTAGTCCAATGAGTACTCTCCAAGTCCCTCCTGACTTTATGTTTGCCTAGGGTTTACATGCATGGGAGATTGCCAAGCCGACGGGGGTTCAACCTGCAAAGCTAGGTGTGTATAGAACTCGAGTAAAATATGTCCGCTCATAGGTGCCATCAGCTCGGGCCCTCCGTCTCCTTGCTACGAACCACATCTTCATTGAGGTCTCGCCCGATGTATTCGCGAATAACCGCTTGTCAACCGTTTTAGACACCGGAAAGCCTGTCGAAGGGTTAATCTCAAAGTGGGCACTGTTCTAGATGCGACCACCAGACACAATATACTGACATTTGTGTCTTAAGCCCTGAATCGAAGTACATTGGGACTTTCGGCATAACATCTCTGATCGAACACGTGTATGGATTCCCTTTCCCGGTCATTCTCACATGGGGCTCTGACCACGTTCCCATAGTCTCGACGAAGCTTTCAAGGGATCATCTTACCAGACAGAGACGCTACTTGACCCTGAATATGGACATGCCACAGAACCGACCAAAACGTCTCTGAATAAGGCCTTCGGGTTCGAGGGAGATATGTGGAGCTGGTTCGAGGGTTCGAAAAACAGGCTGCGCCTCGCAAGATTCGGCGCTGCAATGTCGGGGTTGAGAAACGTGTCATCAGAGAATGCAATCCTCGATGGTTTGTCTCATTTACTCTATCGATCACTGCTCGGCTTCATACATCAAATCCACAGGGTATGCGTGGGAAAAACTCCCTCCTGGTTCCCTAGTCGTCGATGTTGGAGGCGGTGTTGGCTCTCAGACCTTAACACTCGCTCGTCGCCACCCCGGCCTTCGATATGTTGTACAAGATCGCGAGACTGTGGTCGGCGATGCCAACGAGGTACGACGCGTATCGATTCGAATTCCGTATATACTTCTTCCTGACGCATCTGTATTGCAGTATTGGAAAAAGAACAACCCTAACGCACTCGACTCTGGACGCGTCAAAATCCTAGGTCCGTCTCATCCCGTCTCCACTTTTTACAGAGACGAATGCTGATATTCTGGCTTCTTTAAGGCCTCAGCTTCTTTGAACCGCAGCCAGCGCGGGAGGAAGACGTCGCAGTGTTCCTCGTCTGTAAGGTGTTACACGACTGGGCGGACGAGTACTGCGTCAAGATATTGACGCATTTGCGTGCCGCTGCCGGGCCCAAGACCCAGCTGGTCATCGTCGAACAGCTGCTAGCGTGCGCCTGCGATGAACCCGCCACGCACGAAATCCCTGGTGCTGAGCTCCCCGTTCCCCCCAAACCCCTACTTCCGAATATGGGTCGCGCAGGATCAATGGTCCATGCCACGGATGCTATGGCGAGTATATCTGGTGCTGAAACGAGCGTGTATGTGTTGACGGAAGGACGTTTCACAGATGTTGGGTCTCTTCAACGGACAAGAACGCACGATCACGGGTCTGCGCAGCTTGCTAGACCAGGCAGGCTGGAAGCTCGTCGCCGTGCATCATGACGCTCCGTCGGTGGTGAGGATGCAGAAGGCCATTGCGGTTCCGAACTAGGAAAGGTGTACCGTTTTGTAGGGTGTTCGTGTGAATCGTGTCTCCAAGTCCTGTGGTCAAGTTGCCGCTTTGTATTGTATTATACGGCTATATTCGCAAATCTCGTGTGATGAAGAGCACCAAGTTTGACGAAATACGCGACGCGTATGCCAGTGAGTGAAGAGACGCTTCTTCCCATCTTCCCTCTTCCCGGGCCGGCCCGACTGGTCGGCACTGAGAAAGCGTACTACCCGTTAAGTATAGGTTACGTAGTGGCGCCGATGGGCGTTGTACTGCAGTCTTGCAGAACTGGGATCGTGGAGCGCTACTCTTATGATGGTACACCGGCGTAACAACTTTCCGATTGATCTGACTCTGAGGACGACACAATTTGGATTAATTGGCTATGGTCAGCAAAATCATGGGACGTGCTTGTCTTGGTGCTTGTGCTATAAACTCCAAGATAAACGTTTTTTGAACCATTTACAGTATATCCCTGGATGCGTATCATGAGCACAGACCGGACGTGGCCGAGACTACATTTGGAGACGTGTGCTAGATAGTATAGTAGAAGTTGGCGGGCAGCTAAGCCCGCGTCCATCAGCTATAAACTCAGTTCTTTACTCGGGGTCTTGTCTTCTCTCGTCACACAACATGTCTCCGAGTCCCTCTCTCTCGGGTACTGCTCCCTTACTTTCAAAGTCATCGACGGCGAATGACTCTGCCACGGGGTAGGTCTCAAACATCCCGTGCCCGATGTTGAAATGCCTGACGCTGTTGTCCTGTACTCGAAAGGGTTTTAGCGGAGCTCAAGGCCCTCGCTAACATCATACAATCCTCGGTCGACGATATCGAGACCATCGTCAATGCTAATTCTCTCATCCTCCCCTCGTCAAATCAGCCATTTAATCTTGATTCAGAGGCACCCCGCATGCACCCGAGCATCCAGTCCGCTGGCTCGCTCATCACGTCCGCCGCGGCGCAACTCATGACCCTTGTGAGGCCTGCACCTTTGGTAATCCTTGATGTCGTGATGCAGGTGAATAGGATTGTTCCTACGACCACCTCACACTTTGCTAATCATACGGGTACGACAAGTTCCACGTTTCTACTGCGATGCGTACTGCAGTGAGTACGCATGTCGCGGAAATCCTTCGCGATGCGGGCCCCGAGGTAGCATATCAACCATTGAGAGCTCTCTAATTCCGTCCTAACCACATATTTGCACAGGGTTTACACGCATGGGAGATCGCCAAGCCGACGGGTGTTCATCCTGCAAAGCTTTGTATGTATCGAGGATGAGTAAATCACTTCCGCTCATAGTTGTCATTAGCTCGGGTCCTTCGCCTCCTTGCGACAAATCACATATTCGTCGAGGTCTCACCGGATGTGTTCGCCAACAACCGCCTGTCCACTGTTTTGGACACCGGAAAGCCTGTTGATGAGCTGATATCAAAGTGGGCGCTGTTCGACATGTGATCATTGAACACAATAAACTGACATGTAGCACGTCTTCAGCCCCGAATCGAAGTTCATCGGAACTCTTGGCATGACGTCTCTTATCGGCCATATGTATGGATTTCCATTCAGAGTCATACTCATCTGGGTTCTGATCACGTTCCCGTAGTCTTGATGAAGCTTTCAAGAGCTCATCTTACCTGACAGAAACGCTGCTTGATCCCGAATTAGGGAATGCCACCGAACCCACTAAGACGGCTCTGAACAAGGCATTCGGGTTCGAGGGAGATATGTGGAGCTGGTTCGAGAGTCCGAATAATAGATTGCGCCTGGCAAGATTCGGCTCTGCGATGATTAATGTGACAAACATGACCCCGGAAGATGCGATTCTCGAAGGTTTCTCACTTTTCACTCCATAGATCGCTGCCCGACTTGATGCATCAAACCCACAGGATATGCATGGGAAAGACTCCCTCCTGGTTCCCTAGTTGTCGATGTTGGAGGCGGCGTCGGCTCGCAGTCCTTAGCACTCGCTCGTCGTTACCCTAACCTTCACTTCGTTGTACAAGACCGCGATTCTGTGCTCAGCGATGCCAATGAGGTAAGATGGTAATCAGTTCCGATTCCGTGTACGCTTATTCCTGACGCGTCTCTTCTCTAACGCAGTACTGGAAAAAGAATATGCCTGATGCACTCGACTCCGGACGCGTGAAGCTCCTAGGTCCGTCTCGTTTCGTTTCCACTTTTCACAGAAACGAACGCGGAGATTCGGGCTTCTCAAGGCCTCAGTTTCTTTGACCCTCAGCCAGCGCGGGAGGACGGTGTCACAGTTTTCCTCCTCTGCAGGGTTCTCCATGATTGGGCGGATGAATACTGCATCAAAATATTGAAGCATCTGCGAGTCGCTGCTGGGCCCAAGACGCAACTTGTCATTGTCGAACAGCTGATAGCGTGCGCCTGTGACGAGCCCGCCACGCACGAAATCCCCGGTGCGGAGCTCCCCGTTCCCCCTAAACCCCTGCTTCCGAACATGGGTCGCGCGGGCTCGGTGGCACATGCCACGGATGCTATGGCGAGTTGATTTGGTGCTGAATGGGGCGTATGTGCTAATGGTTGGGCGTATCGTAGATGTTGGGTTTCTTCAATGGGCAAGAACGCACGATCACAGCCCTGCGCAGCTTACTTGACCAAACTGGCTGGAAGCTCATCGCTGTGCATCACGATGCGCCGTCTGTGGCGAGGTTCCAAAAGTCCATTGCAGTTCCGAACTAGGACGGGTGCAGTTGCACCATCCGCTTCTCTATCGGCGCGTTCTTTGTCAGGTATTCGTGTCTTCCGGTCGCTGCTTATTGTTGGAAACTGTAATGGAAACATTGTAGATGGGCTTTAAATCCGTGATATGTATGGGTAAGCCAGCAATTTTGGAACGGGCTGTGCTTGAGTGCGGGAGTGAATGCATCTGCCGGCGCTGGTTAGGGGAATTTCCGGAACGTATCTGGATTCAAGGTCGACGTGTCGACGTGATATATAACGGCGCCGCTATGGCCGACGGTAACAGACGTCGGATGCGCCCCCGGATCAACGCTTGAGCTAAGCGACCCGGCCCGAGCGTCGCGCGTGTGGCCGAGTCATCAATTTTGTGCTCGCACTACCATTCCCAAGTTCTCATCATTTGCAGTTCACTCCGGGGTATCAAAGCTCAGGCCCCAAGATTCTGTCAAATCTATAGGCCTATAGAAAAGTAATACCTGAGGCTGGTTCGGCTCAATCGGTTAGATCGCACTGGCAGACGAAAGCGGGGTAGGGCTGTATCATTCCGAGTTCGTCAGTTTGAAAGGGACGAATTGGTACTTTGTCTACCAAAAACATTATATTCATTTTTCACACAAGAATATCTCACTTTTCCATAACGTCCGCCAGCTGGGTCTTTGGTATCGCCTCGGGGAAGGCCAGTCTCCCCAACCGAGTATGTGTCGCTTGTTCATACGCGAAAGCGTATCCTACTAACTCGAACTCGCTGAATGCAGTCCCGAGGAACGAAAGCCCAAACGGTAACCCTGGTGCCCTATTGGTCGTTGGCCGAGCAGGTCTCGCCACAACGGTATCAGGCTGGAAGCCCAGCGGAACAGTCACAACTGGATAGCCTGCCACCGCAGCCGGTCCTGAGGCGAACCCTACAGAAACCATTTCTAGGTGTGGCGAGACCGAGTGAAGAGGAAGGTAAGCGTACCATCAGTAGGGATGATGATCGCGTCCAGCTTGAACTTGGCGAGCGTGGCATCGATTCCACGAGTCCGGCCGAGATCATGGTCAGCTGCTAACGCTGTAAAGTAGGCGGCATCTCGGGTAGTGTTCTCTGCTGCAATGAACCTGCCATTTGGGTTGGCTGTGGTCTCGAAAGGACACAATCGCGCACGTACTGAGACTGGTCGGTCCAGAAAGGTGGAATCAGCTCTTGAGACGCGTGTGCGGTATTGAACGCAATCAAGTCTGCCAGTGTTTTCACCCCCGTGGGGACTTTGATAAGGCCGGAGATATATTCCTCCACGTCCACCTGGCCAAATTCCCATCGATGAGAGGTATTGTGGGTCAGCCTATGGTCTACAGTACCTTGAAGTCGGTATTGAGAACAATGGTTTCGTTATTGGATGCAAGCAGTTCATCTGCGTCCGGGAATTCTGCAGTGTCAACGATGGTGGCACCGAGTTTCGCGAGCGTGAGAAGTGACGCATTGAAAGCACTGTCGATGTTGGGATCGCCGCTCAGAAAGAGTCGGGGGACGCCTAGACGCACACCGTGGAGAGCATTCTTCTTCAGAGCCTTGGAGAAATCTGGAACGTGGGCGGGGGCGGCGAGGGTAAAGTTGTCGAGTGGATCGCGTCCCGCAATAGCGGTGAGGATGACCGCGGCATCGGTAACGCTCCGGGCCATTGGGCCAACCGTGTCCTGATTCTCCGAGATTGGTATGACTGTGTAAGCCAAAGACGGCATCAATGGAGGGCCGCTCTATGTACTGTACAAGGACGCGTACCGCCTGCACGAGAGGTCAATCCCACCGTCGGCTTGATGCCTACCAGATTCTGACGACTGCTCGGGGAAATAATTGAACCGTCCGTCTCGGATCCTAGCGCTGCAGCGGCGAGTCCAATCGCACTCGCAATCCCAGAGCCGGAAGACGACCCCGAGGGGTCCGCGAGCGGGAAATACGGACTGGTCGCTTGTCCACCTCGGCCCGAGAAGCCCGACGGAACATTACCACGGAAGTTCGCCCACTCGGAGAGATTGGCCTTTCCCAGCAGTACAGCGCCAGCGGCGCGCAGTTTGGCGGCGACGGTCGCATCGCGTGGTGGGATGGAGCCGAGGAGCGCAAACGAACCTGCGGTGGTATTCATGCCTACACGAGGGGACAGTAAATTTTGTGCGTCATCGGGCACGTCGGAGAAGGGTGCGTACCGTCACTTGCGCGGGTGGCAATGTTGTCCTTGAGCAAGATTGGGATCCCATGGAGCGGACCACGCGGACCCAGTGTTCTGCGTTCGAGATCAAGCTCTGCTGCCTGCTGGAGCGCACTTGGGTTGAGTTCTATGACTGCGCGGAGGGTGGGTCCTTGCAGGTTGACCTCCTCAATGCGGGCGAAGTAAGCCTGTGAGAATGTAACGAGTGAGCGCCCACCGGAGGAATGCTGGACGGGGGAGGTACCTTGACGAGGTCAACGCTCGTGAAATGGCCATTCTCCAGTCCGTCCTGCAGCTCGGCGATTGATGCCTCATAAAGGTCAGGTAGTTGGACGTGGTGGGGACTTCCACTCGAACCAGCACAGAGCAGGAAATGAAAGGTCAGGAATACGAAGACGGCCCATAAGACCCACACTCTGCGTCCACTGGTATCTCGTTGCATGTGAGCTCATTATTTGTTGACCTGATTGCCTCTCTCTTGTAGGACAATATGGGCGTCAAAAAATACTTCCACATGGATGGCTCGGGTGTTTTCTCTTGGTCATGAGTAGAAAAACATGCACGGAACTCGTCGATGTTGGTGTTGCCGACGGGTACGTAAGTCGCGTCGTCACATCAAGTTTCCCTTGTACTATCATGACTCGGGTTAGGTACTCACAGTCAGAGAATCTCTGGCGCTACAGGTCTTCAGGTAGAGGTCTAGTTGACCAATGGCAGTATCGTCGTTCGCACTCAAAAGGCGGTAATCGTACTTGATGGGGACCAAAAATACCGCGTGGTGGGAACTCATAGTTGCGCCATCACATCCGAACACTGAAACACTCACACCCGTGAGAATTGAGATGAAAGTTATTCCGAGGACCAAGAGGCGTTTGTAAGTTAGTACAGGACAATGTATTCTGGAGCTAATCAACGTCCACCATTTACAGTTCGCTCCACTGCGGCGTGGCCGCCACCGATGTACGGTCAGCGCGAGTAAATTGGGGGATGGGTTTGCCAGTTCTTGTATTTTTGACTTGGAGAGCGACATCATTTACCCCATCGGGTCCTGTACCAACATTTAACGCGCTCGTCTCCAGTCCGTCTCCTGGTGCGACCGGGGCAGTGAACCTCACATCGAGGTAGCTGCGCAGCGACGAAGGTCTTCTATGTCTCACCATGCGTACCAACGCGTGGGCGGCGAAACCAAGCGTCGAAAGGCCGTGTAAAATCAAGCTGCTGCCAGGGCCTGGATCCTTTGGCTCTCAGCTCTTTCTGAGAGGCGATAGTTAATAAACGGGGCATGTACCAACTTGCAAGGGGTTATAGTCACCTGAGAGACGATAGATGAGAGCCTGGCCGGCCGACGTCTGCTCCTCCGTTACCCAGTCGGGTACACGATCTTGTGGGGCTTGCCACGGGTAATGAAGACACCGCGGGTGTATCGCTGGCCAGTGATCTAACTCGTAAGGTTGAACATCGCAGTCTTGAGCGGCACGTCAGTCAGATAGCACAGAGCGTGGTGAAAAGGCAATGACATATGGTGAGACTGGTGAGATGAGCGTACGGGGTCCCGGATGGGTCTACGAGGGTGAACTTGCTTTCTAGGAGATTTCTAGGATTACATGATCGATTACACCAGACTTTGCGAGAGGCAATAAGCCATTGGTAGGGGTGTGGAACTGCGGTAAACGTACTGTTCCAGGGCATGGAAATCAAACGCTTCTTCAAGAGCCCGGGCCATCCTGGCCCACTGACGAGAGGTAGTAGTAGCCCGGGTAGTGGCTTAGGATTACGATGGAGTGTGTTGCGTGTATGATAGCACGGTAAACCCTTGATAAAATCCGACCTGTCGATGCTCTCCGCAAATGCGGCGACTCGGACACTGACCTCATTCCTTGCCGACCGGAGCCTGAGTGGAGGGATCAAGCGATTTCAAACATACGCGGCAATTATGGTTCCGAACTAGGGTGCGCCGTTCTTCAGTGTTTTGGGAGATGTTCGTGTGAATCGTGTCTCTTTTGTTGCTTTTGTGTTGTATTATACGGCAATGCTCGCCAATCGATAGAGACCTGAGAGAGAGCATCGAATTTGACTTGAAATATGCGAAACGTATCCAGGCGACTGTCCTGTTGAGGCGGCATGCTCGTTTGGGAGCTGTTCCTCTTCGTGGCTGCAAGCTTTCGACTGGCTGGTTAAAGGAACCAGAACACTTTTATTTCACCCACCCACCATTCACAGCAGTTTCCCAAGAATCGGTGACGAGGTCCACAGTTTACGACCTTCATCAGCTCGCTCCGGGAGGGCCTCATCCAGCGCTCGTCGCGACCTTGCCTCGGAAATGTAAACCATCACAGTCATCACTGTCGGACTCATCAGTCATATGGCCTCATCCCCAATCGGGAAGCTCTTTTTTTTTTGGATCCAACACTTCATGCTGTTCAAGATGCTTTCGCCCAGTATCTGTGCAGTCCGCCAACTTAGTTGTTTTCTCATTACTACCTCCGGGTCAGGCTAGTATTGGTTTGCACATCACTTCAACAATGTCATGCGCCGGTTCCCTTCCCCCCCGGTGCCTCGCTGAACCCAAAACGGAGAGCAAGGCGGTGACTCTCAAATACGAGTGTTCTTCCGATGGCCCTAATCGGAAACCAAGCGCTGACTCCCAAAAAGATGATCAAGGCGTAACCATTTTAGTAGTGACCAAGCTGTCTGACCAGTGCTAGTTATCGGGCGTTGTATTTTGCAGAACTGGGGCTGTGGTGCGCTATTCTTATTTCTAGATGTCGCCGGAACTTCAGAAGCTTGGCACGGGAGTTAACGGGTCATCACATCAGTTACATGACACGCCAACTCCGGTTACCAGTACACCCAAGAGTACACCGCTCATATTGATCTGACTCTGAGGACGGCACACTTTGGATTAATTGGCTATGGTCAGCAAAATCAGGGGACGTGCATGTGCTATAAGTCTCAGTTTTTCACTCGGAATCTTGTCTTCTCTCATCACTCAACATGTCTCCGAGTCCCTCTCTCTCGGGTACTACTCCCTTACTTTCAAAGTCAACGACGACGAATGACTCTGCCACGGGGTAGGTCTCAAATATCCCACGCTGCCCGACGTTGAAGTGCCTGACACTGCTGTCCCTCCCGTATTCGAAAGGGTTTTAGCGGAGCTCAAGGCCCTCGCTAACATCATACAATCCTCGGTTGACGATATCGAGGCCGCCGTCAATACTAATGCCTTCGTCCTCCCCTCCTCAAACCAACCATTTAACCTTCAATCAGAGGCACCCCACATGCACCCGAGCCTCCAGTCCGCCGGGTCGCTCATCACGTCCGCCGCGGCGCAACTCATGACGCTCGTGAGGCCTGCACCTTTGGTAGTGCTTGATGTCGTGATGCAGGTGAATAGGATTGCTCCTATGACTACCTCACGCTTTGCTAATCATATGGGTACGACAAGTTCCACGTGTCTACTGCGATGCGTACTGCAGTGAGTACGCATGTCGCGGAAATCCTTCGAGATGCTGGCCCCGAGGTAGCGCCACCCATCGAGAGCTCTCCAATTCCGTCCTGACTTTACGTCTGCCCAGGGTTTACACGCATGGGAGATCGCCAAGCCAACGGGTGTTCATCCTGCAAAGCTTTGTATGTATCGAGAATGAGTAAACTACTTCCGCTCATAGGTGCCATCAGCTCGGGTGCTTCGCCTCCTTGCGACAAATCACATCTTCATCGAAGTCTCACCGGATGTGTTCGCCAATAACCGCCTGTCCACTGTTTTGGACACCGGAAAGCCTGTTGATGAGTTGATATCAAAGTGGGCGCTGTTCGACGTGCGATTGCCCAACACAATATCACTGATGCCACGCGTCTTCAGCCCCGAATCGAAGTTCATCGGAACTATTGGCCTGACATCTCTTATCGGTCATATGTATGGGTTTCCATTCAGGATCGCGCCCGTCTGGGTTCTGACCACGTTCCCGTAGTCTTGATGAAGCTTTCAAGAGCTCATCCTACCTGACAGAGACGCTACTTGATCCCGAATTTGGGCATGCCACAGAACCGACTAAGGCCGCTCTGAACAAGGCATTCGGGTTCGAGGGAGATATATGGAGCTGGTTCGAGCGTCCGAATAACAGATTGCGCCTGGCAAGATTCGGCTCTGCGATGAGCAACGTGACAAACATGACGCCGGAAGGCGCGATTTTTGAAGGTTCCCTACTTTGTACTGAGTATCGATCACTGCCTGACTTGATGCATCAAACCCGCAGGGTATGCATGGGAGAAACTCCCTCCTGGTTCCCTAGTTGTCGATGTTGGAGGCGGCGTCGGCTCGCAGTCCTTAATACTCGCTCGTCGTCACCCTGACCTTCGCTTCATTGTACAAGACCGCGAGGCTGTGCTCGGCGATGCCAATGAGGTAAGATGGGCATCAGTCCCAATTCCGTGTATGCTCATTTCTGACGCATCTCTTCTCTAACGCAGTACTGGAAAAAGAACATGCCTGATGCACTCGACTCCGGACGCGTGAAGTTACTAGGTCCGTCTCGTTCCATTTCCACTTTTCACAGAGACGGGGGCTGATATCTGGGCATCTCAAGGCCTCAGTTTCTTTGATCCACAGCCAGCGCGGGAGGATGATGTCACAGTTTTCCTCCTCCGCATGATTCTCCATGATTGGGCGGACGAATACTGCCTCAAAATCCTGAAGCATCTGCGAGCTGCTGCTGGGCCCAAGACACAACTTGTCATTGTCGAACAGCTGATAGCGTGCGCCTGTGACGAGCCTGCCACGCACGAAATCCCCGGTGCAGAGCTCCCTACTCCCCCCAACCCCCTGCTCCCGAACCTGGGTCGCGCGGACTCGACGGCGCATGCCACGGATGCCATGGTGAGTTGATCTGGTACTGAATCGAGTGTATGTGCTGATTGTCGGACAGATGTTGGGTTTCTTCAATGGGCAAGAACGCACGATCACAGCCCTGCGCAACTTGCTCCATCAGGCGGGCTGGAAGCTCATCGCTGTGCATCACGATGCGCCGTCGGTGGCGAGGTTCCAAAAGTCTATTGCAGTTCCGAACTAGGATGAGTGCGCTTGCACCGTCCGCTTCCCTACCGGCGGGTTCTTTGTCAGAGATTGTGTCTGGCGGTCGCTGCTAGGTGTTGGAAATTGGAATGGAAAAATTGAATTTCTCGCAAACTTAGGAACTACACGCCGGGCCCCCAAGACTGGGGCTTCAAGTTGTAATACGAGGGTTCTCACTTCCTAGGATTAGTCCGTTCCACTGTCACTCATTATTACATGTCAGCGTCAATGAGCCGCCTGCCTTTTTCTTGTTCTCCGGGCGATCACAGTTATCCACCTTACAGGTCAATCCGTCATCTTGCTAACGACTTGGCGTGCATCACTGCCCTTTAGAGACTCCAGGACGACGTCAAAATACTAAGAGGGATCCAGTTTAAAATTTGGCGCTCCATAGTCCGGATCATGATCGATGATCTACGACCACCTTGACTACAGTACTACCAATCGCTAGCTGGCAGCAGTCAGGCAGTCTTTGGTACCGTCCTTACCTCCGAGCCCCGGAGATGATCTGGGTGAACCCCTCCAAGAAGAGACTACTAGTCGAGCGTTTTAAAGTTTAGCCTTTGTGAGGGAAAAGATGCGAGACGACCCTCGGATTCTCTAATCCCAGTACCGAGTCGTTATACATTGTTCGTATATCACCTTTTCAGGGATGAAACTGATAGCTATAAAGCTAAATCTCAGTTTTTCACTCGGGGTCTTGTCTTCTCTCATCACGCAACATGTCTCCGAGCCTCTCTCTCTTGCGCCCTACTCCCTTACTTTCAAAGTCAACAACGGCGAATGACTCTGCCACGGGGTAGGTCTCAAACATCCTGCGCTGCCCGACGCTGAGGTGCCTGACACTGCTGTCCCGTACTCGAAAGGGTTTTAGCGGAGCTCAAGGCCCTTGCCAGCATCATACAATCCTCGGTCGACGATATCGAGGCCGCCGTCAATACTAATGCCTTCGTCCTCCCCTCCTCAAATCAGCCATTTAACCTTCAATCAGAGGCACCCCACATGCACCCGAGCATCCAGTCCGCCGGGTCGCTCATCACGTCCGCCGCGGCGCAACTCATGACGCTCGTGAGGCCTGCACCTTTGGTAGTGCTTGATGTCGTGATGCAGGTGAAGAGGATTGTTTCTACAGCCACCTCACACTTTGCTAACTATACGGGTACTATCAAGTTCCACGTTTCTACTGCGATACGTACTGCAGTGAGTACGCATGTCGCGGAAATCCTTCGGGATGCCGCGGGCCCCGAGGTAGCACTAACCATTGAGAGCTCTCCAATTCCGTCCTGACTTTACGTCTGCCCAGGGTTTACACGCGTGGGAGATCGCCAGGCCGACTGGTGTCCATCCTGCAAAGCTCTGTACGTATCAAGAATGAGTAAACCACTTCCGCTCATAGGTGCCATCAGCTCGGGTGCTTCGCCTCCTTGCGACAAATCACATCTTCATCGAAGTCTCACCGGATGTGTTCGCCAATAACCGCCTGTCCACTGTTTTGGACACCGGAAAGCCTGTTGATGAGTTGATATCAAAGTGGGCGCTGTTCGGCGTGCGACTGCCAAACACAATATCACTGATGCAACGCGTCTTCAGTCCCGAATCGAAGTTCATTGGAACTCTTGGCCTGACATCTCTAATCAGTCATATGTATGGATTTCCATTCAGGATCGCGCTCGTCTGGGTTCTGACCACGTTCCCGTAGTCTTGACGATGCTTTCAAGAGCTCATCCTACCTGACAGAGACGCTGCTTGATCCCGAATTTGGGCATGCCACAGAATCGACTAAGACGGCTCTGAACAAGGCATTCGGGTTCGAGGGAAATATGTGGGACTGGATCGAGAGTCTAAATAACAGATTGCGCCATGCAAGATTTGGCGATGCGATGATTAATATGACAAACATGACTCCGGAAGACGCGATTCTCGAAGGTTTCTCACTTTGCAATGAGTATCGATCACTGCCTGACTTGGTGCATCAAACCTACAGGATATGCATGGGAAAGACTCCCTCCTGGTTCCCTAGTTGTCGATGTTGGAGGCGGCGTTGGCTCGCAGTCCTTAATACTCGCTCGTCGTCACCCCGACCTTCGCTTCGTTGTACAAGACCGCGAAGCTGTGCTCAGCGATGCCAATGAGGTAAGATGGGCATCAGTTCCAATTCCGTGTATACTTATTTCTGACGCATCTCTTCTTTAACGCAGTACTGGAAAAAGAACATGCCTGGTGCACTCGACTCCGGACGCGTGAAGTTACTAGGTCCGTCTTATTATCTCCACTTTTCACAGAGACAAGCGCTGATATCCGGGCTTCTCAAGGCCTCAGTTTCTTTGACCCTCAGCCAGCGCGGGAGGACGATGTCACAGTTTTCCTCCTCCGCATGGTTCTCCATAATTGGGCGGACGAATACTGCCTCAAAATCCTGAAGCATCTGCGAGCTGCTGCTGGACCCAAGACGCAACTTGTCATTGTCGAACAGCTGATAGCGTGCGCCTGCGACGAGCCCGCCACGCACGAAATCCTCGGTGCAGAGCTCCCTACTCCCCCCAAGCCCCTGCTCCCGAACCTGGGTCGCGTGGACTCGGCGGCGCATGCCATGGATGCAATAGCAAGTTGATCTGGTGTTGAATTGAGCGTATGTGCTGATTGTCGGACAGATGCTGGGTATACTCAATGGGCAAGAACGCACGATCACGGCGCTGCGTAGCTTGCTCTATCAGGCGGGCTGGAAGCTTATTGCCGTGCATCACGATGCGCCGTCTGTGGCGAGGTTCCAAAAGTCTACTGCAGTTCCGAACTAGGACGTGTGCGCCTACATCATTCTTTCGCTTCTTTATCAGGTTCCTTGTCGGAGATATGTGTCTTCCGGTCGCTGCTTTGTGTTGTAAACTATGGTGGAAAATCCTTAAATAGATCAGCTTGAAATCCGTGATACGAGTTCTTCAGTTTGGTCCTCTCTCTGTCAACCCGGAACATGCACGCGAGTATATTCATTATAAATCCGCTTGAAATAACTTTCTCATACTTCCCGATGACGTCAGCCAGCTGCGTCTTGGGTATCGCCTCGGGGAAGGCCAGTCTCTCCAACCGAGTATGCGTCGCTTGTTCATACGCGAAAGCGTATCCTACTAACTTGAACTCGCTGAATGCAGTCCCGAGGAACGAAAGCCCAAACGGCAGCCCCGGTGCCCTGTTGATCGTTGGCTGAGCAGGTGTCGTCACAACGGTATCAGGCTGGAAGCCCAGCGGGACAGTCACGACCGGATAGCCTGCCACCGCAGCTGGTCCTGAGGCGAACTCTACAGAAAATTTCTAGGTGAGGCGAGACCAAGCGAAGTGGAAGGTAAGCGTACCATCGGTAGAAGGATGACCGCGTCTAGCTTGAACTTAGCGAGCGTGGCATCGATCCCACGGGTCCGGCCGAGATCGTGGTCAGCTGCCAAAGCTGAAAAGTAGGCATTGTCTCGAGTGGTGTTCTCTGATATAACGAGCCTACTATTTGCGTTGGCTGTGGTCTCGAAATAACACAAGTGGGCATGTACTGAGACTGGTCGGTCCAGAAAGGTGGGCTGGAAGCTCATCGCTGTGCATCATGATGCCCCGTCGGTGGCGAGGTTCCAAAAGTCCATTGCAGTTCCCAACTAGGACGGGTGCGCCTGCACCATCCCTTCTCTACTGGCAGGTTCTTTGTCAGAGATTTGTGTCTTGTGGTCGCTGCTAGGTGTTGCAAATTGTAATAGAAAAATTGTTGATGGACTGTATATCCGTGATATGTATGCGTACGAAGAAAGCCAACAATTACTTGTTGGAACGGGCTGTGCTTGAGTGCGGGAGTGAGCGCATCTGCCCGCGCTGGTTTGAGGAGTTAATCGGAATGTATCTGGAGTCAAGCCTGAGGTCGACGTGATATCCAACACTGCAGCTGCGGCTGCGGCTGACGATAACAGATGTCGGACGACTACGTCAAACCACCCCGCTAAGTCGTAGCATTTTCGGCCATGGTGACGTTTGGCCTGACAAAGATGGCCGGTCTATACCGGAGCGCGACGAAGGAGCGGACTATCATAGGAGCGGCATAGAGAGTCGTTGAGTAAACGAACGAACGAGGCGGCACGTGGTCGTTCCTCTTTTTCGGACCAGTGTGGCCATTTGTCCACCCAAGCTCTCGACTGGTTCAAGGAATTAGAACACTTTTATACAGTAGCGGTCAAACACCCACCTCACTGCGCATGCAGTAGCCCATCAGATACATGCCACCGTCACGCCATCATGCGTCACGTGCCATGCCACATGCTGCAGCACGTCGGTGGTCGCGCTGCCCGAGGCTTGCCCTCTGCATTCACACATATGCACCAATTTTGCCCACCGGATTTGCAGAAGAACCCACATGAGCTCAGAAGAACGGCAGCTTTCGAAAGTAACTAGAAGGGAGTTGCCTTCGAACTTAAACGTCAGGAGCGATACATGCAAGCGAGGCAAGTTCAATGCTACTGCCAACTGGGACTGACTGTTAAGACCTCAGGGCCCTCATCGCAGCCATTTGGCTTTTGGTGCCGGAACAAGCACCAACTGTCTCATGGGTGGCAATGCCCCTTGGGTATATAATGGGGTGGCCATTTTCGCTCCGCTGGTCGCAATCTATGGGGTAGGAACTGCAGCGTTATCATTCCTAATTTTGGGGGTCCCGAGGCTCGCTTGCCGCGTCCTTGATTCTTAGCAGGTTTGGTATCACGACCTCGCCTCGGAAACGTAAACCTCTTATCCCCGATTTCTTGGCTTCGCCCGGTTTCTGTGCAGTCCGCTAACCTACGACATGTTCCTGTACTATGCGCCGGTCTATGCCAGAGCAACGAAGGAGCAGCGGCATAGAGCGTAGTCTTTGAGTAAACGAACGAGGCCGCGGCATGACAATCCAAGGATGACACAGGACTGGCGTCGATCGCCAAGCAATCGAAACCATGCGAGCACCACAACACTCTGGCTGGCAAGTCCGGTGACTCGTTACGCCCCCACTGGCAGCAATGCCAACATTGTCGCTTTGTACCGATCATCCGGCGAGAACAGTGGCATCGGGCCACGGTCCATGTGGAACTTATACAGAGCCTGATAGCCACGTGCAGTGCCCCGTCTGGGAGTTGTGCGCTACTCGACTAACAACCCTGATCGACTGGTGTCTTCGCAGTATGGATTCTATGGACACTGTTCCCCGCACCTTGGACCAAAATGGGTTCCCGGCTTTGTGAGACCAGCGGGGATTGGGTGTCCTTGTATTTCTCGCAAACCTAGGAGCTACACATCGGGCCCCCAAGACCGCGGCTTCAAGTTGTAATACGAGGGTCCTCACTTCCTAGGATTAGTCCGTTCCACTGTCACTCTTTATTACATGTCAGCGTCAGTGAGCCGCCTGCCCTTTTCTTGTTCTCAGGCGATCACAGTTCTCCGCCTCGCAGGTCAATCCGTCATCTTGCTGATGTTGGCGTGCAATACTGCCCTTTTGAGACTACAGGGCGACGTCTAAAAACTAAGAAGGATCTAGTTTTAAATTTGGCGCTCCCCAGTCCGGATCATGATCTACGACCACCTTGACTACTACCAATCGCTAGCTGCCAGCGGCCAGACAGTCTTTGGTATCTTCCGTGCCTCCGAGACTCGGAGATGATCTGGGTGAATCCCTCCAAGAAGAGAGGTGATTAGTAGATCGTCTAAACGTTTAGCCTTCGGGAGAGAAACGATGCGAGACGGCCCTCGGATTCTACAATCCCACTATTGAGCCGTTACATTTTGTTCATATCTCACCTTTTCAGGGATGAAGCTGATAGCTATAAAGCAATATAAGTTCTTCACTCGGGGTCTTGTCTTCTCTCGTCACTCAACATGTCTCCGAGTCTCTCTCTCTTGCGTCCTACTCCCCTACTTTCAAAGTCAACGACGGCGAATGACTCTGCCACGGGGTAGGTCTCAAACATCCTGCGCCGCCCGACGTTGAAGTGCCTGACACTGCTGTCCCGTACTCGAAAGGGTTTTAGCGGAGCTCAAGGCCCTCGCTAACATCATACAATCCTCGGTCGACGATATCGAGGCCGCCGTCAATACTAATGCCTTCGTCCTCCCCTCGTCAAATCAGCCATTTAATCTTGAATCAGAGGCACCTCGCATGCACCCGAGCATCCAGTCCGCCGGGTCGCTCATCACGTCCGCCGCGGCGCAACTCATGACGCTCGTGAGGCCTGCACCTTTGGTAGTGCTTGATGTCGTGATGCAGGTGAATAGGATTGTTCCTACAACCACCTCACACTTTGCTAATCATCCGGGTACTATCAAGTTCCACGTTTCTACTGCGATGCGTACTGCAGTGAGTACGCATGTCGCGGAAATCCTTCGAGATGCGGGCCCAAAGGTAGTACTAACCATTGAGAGCTCTCCAATTCCGTCCTGAGTCCTGATTTTACGTCTTCCCAGGGTTTACACGCGTGGGAGATCGCCAGGCCGACTGGTGTTCATCCTGCAAAGCTTTGTATGTATCGAGAATGAGTAAACTACTTCCGCTCATAGGTGTCATTAGCTCGGGTCCTTCGCCTCCTTGCGACAAATCACATCTTCATCGAGGTCTCACCGGATGTGTTCGCCAATAACCGCCTGTCCACTGTTTTGGACACAGGAAAGCCTGTTGATGAGTTGATATCAAAGTGGGCGCTGTTCGGCGTGCGATTGCCAAACACAATACACTGATGCCATGCGTCTTCAGCCCCGAATCGAAGTTCATCGGAACTCTTGGCATGACATCTCTAATCAGTCATATGTATGGGTTTCCATTCAGGATCACGCTCATCTGGGTTCTGACCACGTTCCCGTAGTCTTGATGAAGCTTTCAAGAGCTCATCTTACCTGACAGAGACGCTGCTTGATCCCGAGATTGGACATGCCACAGAACCGACTAAGACGGCTCTGAACAAGGCATTCAAGTTCAAGGGAGGTATGTGGAGCTGGTTCGAGCGTCCGAATAACAGATTGCGCCTGGCAAGATTCGGCTCGGCGATGATTAACGTGACAAACATGACGCCGGAAGGCGCGATTCTCGAAGGTTTCTCACTTTGCAATGAGTATCGATCACTGCCTGACTTGGTGCATCAAACCCACAGGGTATGCATGGGAGAAACTCCCTCCTGGTTCCCTAGTTGTCGATGTTGGAGGCGGCGTTGGCTCGCAGTCCTTAGCACTCGCTCGTCGTCACCCTGACCTTCGCTTCGTTGTACAAGACCGCGAGGCTGTGCTCAGCGATGCCAATGAGGTAGGATTGTAATCTGTTCCGATTCCGTGTATACTCATCCTTGACGCATCTCGCAGTACTGGAAGAAGAACATGCCTGATGCACTCGACTCCGGACGCGTGAAGCTCCTAGGTCCGTCTTATTCCATCTCCACTTTTCACAGACCGGCGCTGATATCCGGGCTACTCAAGGCCTCAGTTTCTTTGATCCACAGCCAGCGCGGGAGGACGATGTCACAGTTTTCCTCCTCCGCATGATTCTCCATGATTGGGCGGACGAATACTGCCTCAAAATCCTGAAGCATCTGCGAGCTGCTGCTGGGCCCAAGACGCAACTTGTCATTGTCGAACAGCTGATAGCGTGCGCCTGTGACGAGCCCGCCACGCACGAAATCCCCGGTGCAGAGCTCCCCGCTCCCCCCAAGCCCCTGCTCCCGAACCTGGGTCGTGCAGACTCGACGGCGCATGCCATGGATGTCATGGTGAGTTGATCTGGTGCCGAATCGAGTGTATGTGCTGATTGTCGGACAGATGTTGGGTTTCTTCAATGGGCAAGAACGCACGATCACGGCACTGCGTAGCTTGCTCTGTCAGGCGGGCTGGAAGCTTATTGCCGTACATCCCGATGCCCCGTCGGTGGCAAGGTTCCAAAAGTCTATTGCAGTTCCGAACTAGGGCGTGTGCGCCTACATCATTCTTTCGCTTCTTTATCAGGCTCCTTGTCGGAGATTTGTGTCTTCCGGTCGCTGTTTTGTGTTGTAAACTATGATAGAAAATCATAGATAGACTTGAAATCGGTGATACGAGTTCGTCGGCTTGGTTCTCTCTGTCAACCCGGAACATGTACGCAAGTATATTCATTGTAGATCTGCTCGAAACTTGGCTCGAAATAACCTTTTCTCACTTCTCGATGACGTCAGCCAGCTGCGTCTTAGGTATCGCCTCGGGGAATGCCAGTCTCTTCAACCGAGTATGTGTCGCTTGTTCATACGCGAATGCGTATCCTACTAACTCGAACTCGCTGAATGCAGTCCCGAGGAACGAAAGCCCAAACGGCAACCCTGGTGCCCTGTCGATCGTTGGCCGAGCAGGTGTCGCCACAACGGTATCAGGCTGGAAGCCCAGCGGGACACTCACAGCCGGATAGCCTGCCACCGCAGCCGGTCCTGAGGCGAACCCTACAGAAACCGTTTCTAGGTGAGGCGAGACCAAGCGAAGAGGAAGATAAGCGTACCATCAGTAGGGATGATGATCGCATCCAGCTTGAACTTGGCGAGTGTGGCATCGATCCCACGGGTCCGGCCGAGGTCGTGGTTAGCTGCCAACGCTGAAAAGTAGGCGGCGTCTCGAGTACTGTTCTCTGATATAACGAGCCTATTATTTGCGTTGGCTGTGGTCTCGAAAGGACACAATCGCGCACGTACTGAGACTGATCGGTCCAGAAAGGTGGAATCAGCTCTTCAGACGCGTGAGCGATATTGAACGCAGTCAAGTCTCCCAGTGTTTTCACCCCCGTGGGAACTTCGATGAGCCCGGAGATGTACTCCTCCAGATTCACCTGGTCAAATTCTCATTAATGAGAGGTGTTGTGGGTCAGGCTGTGCTCTACACTACCTTGAAGTCTGCGCTGAGAACAATGGACTGGTTCATAGATGCAAGTAATTCATTTGCGTCTGGGAATTCTGCAGGGTCGACGATGGTGGCACCGAGTTTCGCGAGTGTGAGGAGTGACGTATTGAAAGCACTGTCGATGTTGGGATCGCCGCTCAGAAAGAGTCGAGGGACTCCTAGACGCACACCACGGAGAGCGTCCTTCCTCAGAGCCTTGGAGAAATCTGGAACGCGGGCGTGGGCGGCGAGGGTATAGTTGTCGAGTGGATCGCGTCCCGCAATAGCAGTGAGGATGATGGCGGCATCGGCAACGCTCCTGGCCATTGGGCCAACTGAGTCCTGATTCTCTGAGACTGGTATAACTACGAGCCGTCAGTGGAGGGCTGCCGTATGCACCGTACACGGACGCGTACCGCCCGCACGAGAGGTCAATCCCACCGTCGGCTTGATGCCTACCAGATTCCGACGACTGCTCGGGAGAATGATTGAACCGTCGGTTTCCGTTCCTAGCGCTGCAGCCGCGAGTCCAATCGCGCTCGCAATCCCCGAGCCGGAAGATGACCCCGAGGGGTCCGCGAGCGGGAAATACGGACAGGTCGCTTGTCCGCCCCGGCCCGAGAATCCCGGCGGAAGGACACCACGGAAGTGCGCCCACTCGGAGAGATTGGCTTGTCCCAATAGTACAGCGCCAGCAGCGCGCAGTTTGGCGGCGACTGTCGCATCGCGTGGTGGGAGGGAGCCGAGGAGCGCAAATGAACCTGAAGTGGTATTCATGCCTAAACGGGGCGATATATATATATTTTTGTGCATCTTCGGGCACGTCGAAGAAGGGTGCGTACCGTCACTTGCGCGAGTGGCAATGTTGTCCTTGAGCAGGATTGGGATCCCATGGAGCGGACCACGCGGACCCAGTATTCTGCGTTCAAGATCAAGCTCTGCTGCCTGCTGGAGCGCACTTGGGTTGAGCTCTATGACTGCGCGGAGGGTGGGCCCTTGCAAGTTGACCTCCTCGATGCGGGCAAAGTAAGCCTGCGAGAATGTAACGAGTGAGCGCCCACCGGAGGAAGGCTGGACGGGGGAGGTACCTTGACGAGGTCAACGCTCGTGAAATGGCCATTCTCAAGTCCGTCCTGCAGCTCGGCGATTGATGCCTCATAAAGGTCAGGTAGTTGAACATGGTAGGGCGTGACAGGACGTCTACTTGGGCCACAACAGAGCAGGAACTGAAATGTCAGGAATACGAAGACGGCCCATAAGACCCACACTCTGCGTCTACTGGTGTCTCGTTGCATGTGGGCGCAATACAGTATCTCTCGGCCTCATTGTCTCCCTCTTGTAGGACGGGGTTCACGGCCATCTACTAAAAACGTGAATATCGCGTGAATGGCTCGGGTCTTTTCGCGATCAAGGAATAGATAAAAGTTCATCATAGAATATCCACGGCAATTTGAAATCGAGTCAATTGACTGGCACGCGACTCACTGGTTAGCGCCGTGATCGCGTGATCTGTGCTATCACTCGGTTATCATGTACTCACAGTCAGAAATTCACTGGCGCTGTAGGTCTTCGATAGAGATCAACTTGAACCCGTCACTGCGCCAACCAATGGCAGTATCGTTGTTCGTGCTCAAAGAGATAACTGTAACACAACCGTGACTCTTGCCGTAACTCACTTGGTAACTCACTTGATGGGACCAAA
>JAKELK010000451.1:0-41039 GCA_021525775.1 Lactarius deliciosus | reverse complement strand
TGCGGATCTCCCCGAATGAGGTAGGTAACCCTGTTTCGTTTCGTTGTAGCGGACGACTGACGTGTTCACGCCTCGTGTTCCTACTCATTTCGCTCAGCTCCACTTTTCCCACCCGACTGCGTATAACGAGATCTACAACGCACAAAACAAGTGGGATAAGGATCACGACTTTTACCGTGGCTTCGATGTGGGCGAAGCGTTCTTTGCGCAGACCAACTACCTCAAATCGAAGCACAGCAGAGCGCTGGTATCCAATTTCTTTTCCAGGCAGTCCATTTCCGAACTGCAGCACCTGGTTCGAAGCCTCGTACGGGTTTCATTTCCCACGTCGCATGCGTCACCTAATGTCACATTCACTCTCCAGTTGGACCAATTCTGCGACCGCCTCAAGGCTCAAAACAGGGAAGGTCAGTTCTTTGACTCACCCTTCTGTTGGGTGCTTAAGGGACGTTCAGGGAAGTCCAGCGACTTGTATCTCGGCTTTCAGTGTTTCAGTGCCGACACGATCACCAATTTCTGTTTCGCTGCCTCTTTCGATCAGCTATCGTTCCCAGATTTCCGTGGCGACATCGTCCTCGGCATTGACATCGCCATGGGCACCGTCACACTACGGAAGTTCTCTGATGTTTTAATCTGGTTGCTGCGCAGCTTCCCCCCTTCCTTACTCGCCCGGATCTCTCCTGCGCTTAAAGGCTTACTTACGTTCCGGAGAGTAAGTCTGCTATGCCATCCATTTGTTCAGCATTCCTGTCTAAAACTTAATAATAATAATCAGGCGCTCAAGAATCAGATAGAGGACATCCTGCGAAGCCCCCAGGCGATGGACGATGCGCCGCACCGCACCATCTACCGCGAACTGTTGAACCCAGAGGCCATCAAGGGGCATCCCGTTCCCACCGCGCAGCAACTCCTGAACGAGGCAGAGGTTCTATTTAGTGCGGGGTCTCACACGGTCGGCACGGTGCTCATGACAGGTGTCTATCACTTACTGCACAACCCCGAGACAAAGCAGAGGCTGGTGGACGAAGTTCGGAGCGCGTGGCCCGTTCTCGACAGCCCGCCGCCCAGCTACGAGGAGCCTCGAGAAGCTGCCCTTCCTAGCAAGTGCTCTCCTTTTGTTCTAGACCGTTTCCTGATCCAGAAGGAGCAGACAGCAGTCATCAAAGAGATGCTCCGAATCGCCCCAGCCGTCCCAGCCGGCCTTCCGCGTGTCGTCCCACCATCTGGCGCCGTAATCGCTGGCGTCAGAATACCAGGCGGGGTCCGTGTTTCTCGCAACTTTTCCCGCCCTTGCCCTGCTGACGTTGTCCCAAAAACAGACGGTCGTGAGCCAGAGCCCCCTTTTCCTCCACTTTTCAGAACACATCTTCCCCCGGCCACATCAATTCCTCCTGACCGGTGGCTCCAGCCGGGATCGAAGGCGCTGGACCATTGCCTGGTCGCCTTTTCGAAGGGCCCACGGAGCTGTCTTGGCATAAAGTGAGCGCCCACGCCCATCGCGATGGTCTGGATCCGTGCTTACTGTATTACACCCGACAGCCTGGGCTATTGCGAGCTCTATCTCGCCCTCGCGTATCTGTTTCGTCGCTTCGACGTTCGCGCAGACCTGGCAAAGTAAAGAACCGCCCCCTGATCATTCCGATACGAACTGACGCCCGTTAATAGACCCGCTGACCTGAAATGGTCCGAACACTTCTTGCCCCTTTTCGAAGGCCAGCACCTGCATGCTTATTGTGACCCACTGAACGAATGAATGATCACATTGACGACGATAATGTCTTCCTTCCTTTTACTTCCGCCTCGTAATTTATTGTTTACGAATACCCGTTATGTTATGTGGCTTCGACGGACTTTTTGACCTGTATTGAATTGGAAGGACATCGATATTTAAATACTGCCAGTGGCGCAAGTTGCTTACATAGCATAGATGGAATTATGTACTACCAATGACCCTGTGGTTCAGAAAATTCAACAGTACGTTTGTTATATCATCCGTGCGCTGCTTATCCGCGGCCGTCTGTTGGCTCTTCGCCAACAGACTCCGCGCCTTCTCCAAGACCACCTTCAACTCGCCCGATATTTCCCCCGTTAGGCCCCTTCTCATCCGTTCCGTCATCACCGTCGGCTCCCGCCGCGGACCCCGACGCTCGCTCTGGTTCAAGCTCACGCTATCTCCGACCTCGTCCGCCGACTCCGCGTCGGCACCAGCTCCGGCGTCCAGCATCAAGTCTGGATTGGTCACCCACGCGCCAAGCTGGGTCGTCGCGTAAAACAGAACCGCCTCAGTGGTCCGCCGCGTGGCGAGAATAGCCGCGCGTACGTCTAACGGACGCTCGGACGGACGGGTGGGCGCGGTCATCGTCAGTGCTTGCCCCGCGGGCCGCGAGATGAGGTGCCCGAGGGTATCCAAAGTGCCACTGGCGAGCTCGATGAGAGTCCCCATCGACGCGGGTTCCCCGAGGACCGCTTTCGAATGCTGCAAAACACGTGTCAGTTAATGGGACTTTTTTTCCCGTTCTGGATTCGTGGCACTCACGGGCACGACCAGGGCGAATCGCGAGGTTGGGAAGTGGTTGCCACGCAACGTGTCTTCTGCAGAGCTGATGGCGATCAGGGTGCACACGATGTTGCTCGTGAGGTTATAGAACCTGTGCACCAACTTTGCCAAGAAAGGGCGGGAAACGGGATCGATAATCTCCGTGGCCGCGAGCGACTGCGAAGGCTGCAGGCGGCTGTCCTTTTCGAGCTGAGCACGCTCCTCGGCAGTAACAGGCTCGATGAGGCTCGCGAGATGGTTGGGATGTGACAGGGCATAGTTAAGTTGTTGAAGGAGAAGCAGGGCTTTCGTGCTAAAGGCCGCGAGGATCCTCTGCGTGGTCTCGTTACGGTGGCCCTCTACCGGCGCAGAAGAAGCAATTGAGTGGAATAGGCTGACCACCCGCTCCATCTCTTCGACCAGGGAGAGTGTCAGTGTGTCACCGACTGTCCATGACAACGCCCGCGTGATCTGGTTCCCACAGAGCTGGATGAAACCGCTCGCCTCCGCGTCGAAAAAGTGCTTCTGCCAACCCAGGGAGGAGATGATACCGGAAACCACGGAGAGCATGACGCAATACGCCCAGTGAGCGGGACTGCGCTCGCCTGGAAGTTCGGGGAGGGTAACATCCACCTGGCCGGAACTGATAGCTGTCGTCAGGCTGCTACTGCTGTAAGCCACTAGAACCCTTTCGCTAGCCAATCGCTCTGCCGAGGACTGGATACTGGCGAAGGCGATGTGGAAGGTAAGGAGATGAGGAGCGTATAGAGCCTGTTTTCGTCCCCGGGTGTGCTGGAGGGTTGACAAGCCACTTAGGTCCGTGTGCACGAACAGCTCCATGCTAGATTGGAGAACGCTGGTTTCCTGACATCTCGTCAGCCAAAGGCTAGTCGATGGGTTAATCTCCGGGCGAGTACACTGCTCGAACACAGCGACCAAAAGTTGCATATCTGTGT
This sequence comes from Lactarius deliciosus, assembly GCA_021525775.1. Lineage (NCBI taxonomy): Eukaryota > Fungi > Basidiomycota > Agaricomycetes > Russulales > Russulaceae > Lactarius > Lactarius deliciosus. The sequence goes on along the minus strand of JAKELK010000451.1, from coordinate 37,547 downwards.
CCAGTTCCACGTCTAACCGAGTCCTTGCGGCGTCAAAGACAAAGCGGAGGGCGTCAATGACAAACATTAGGGTAGCGTTGATCATGGAGGACACGGTCAAGCGGTGATCAGCACTGAGGCCCTTGCGCCGACGGGTCAAGCTTCGGCACTCCGTCGCGCAGAAGTAGATGATTTGTAGCAGAGTGCGGTGGAATCGTCCCTGAGTCGCGTTCCGCACAGAGTCTAGGGGCGACAGCCACTCGCTGGCGATGATGCCGTGGGTCTCCTCCATAATTTTCACGAAGTTATCGATCTCCCGTTTCTCGTTTCCAAAGGCGGCGCCCGAGAACCATGCCAGCTCCAGCAATGCCAGAAGGATTGCCAACCGGACGCTGTGGGTGGTGAGTATAATATCGCCAGAGCGCTTCTCTTTCGCAATAATATTGGAGATCGCCGCCGCAAGAGACAGCACTGAAGGGCGGAATTTAACATCACCCTGCAGGAAAGGCGCAATTTTGACCAAAAGTGTTTGCCATGACTGACCCAATTGGGTCGACGCGTAGGCCAAGGAGAGGTTGAGATTGATCGAGAAAAGTGTCTGGACAAGCTCGTCTGCGCGAGCTGCAGTCGCGTCCGTGGATTCGACGTTGGAGAGTTCCATCCGCATCTGGAGAAGCGGGCTGGCGAACGCGAAGTCATCCCCCAACTCGCGTTCGTCGGTCAGATCCCTGGACTCAAAATGCTCGAGGGACAGATCAGGAAAGTATTCCTTAGCACCCTCCGCGAAGTCTGTATGCAGAGTGGGGTCAAAAGCGTTGAAAATTGCGTCATGTAGTTGATCTGAGAATTGTTCTTCGGACTTGAAGATGCCCTCCACAGAGCGATAGCTTTCAGGTTTCACCTTTTGCCCTGTGAGTGGCGGAACTGGGTCCAAGTCGATATCTAGGGCGATGATCCGTATCGCAAAGGCTTTAGCAAGCACCCGGTACGAATGCGAAGAGATGCTCTCGTGATACGCAGAACGTAAAACTCCAGCAACGTCGGCGAAACCGTTACTCTTGTACTCCGGCGCCGGCGATATGTCCTCCTTGACAAGCCCGGCCAGCTGACTCCAAAATTCCGCGTTCTTCCTGAGACCATCTAATGTTGACTTGTGTTCCCATCCACGTTGCCATACAGCCGCCAGGAAGCCCAGGACAGCTGAAAGTAGCTGCTGGTTCGTCTCCCAGTAGTTGTTCCAGTGTGCAACCATTCCCCTCGCGGCCTCAAGAGCGCTCACGCGTTTTCCCTTTCCTTTACTCTCCGCAGATCCCTCTGTCGGAGTCCGGAAGTAACCCACAATGAAAAGGTGTCCCAGGGCAGGCTCTTTTTCGACTGCGAGCGCCATAAAACGCCATACGCCAAGCCGGACGTCCAAATCACGGTACGGGTGTCGCGCTACCCCAACCAATGCTGCAACCGTTGCTTCTGGGTCAGACAGGTGGCCAACCATAGAGGGGGCAGAGAACTGCGATGCGGATAATGAAGAGCAAAGCGCGTATAGCAAACGGATGGATTCCAGCGGGACGGCCGAATCGATGACGGGATCCTCGACAAAACTCGTCAGGACATCGAGAGGGTCCGCCTTGTGTCGCCCGTTGGCATACGATCCATTGTCAGTACCGCCCCTTGAACACAGCGCTTGTTCCAACAGGCAGCGCTCCGGTTCCGCAGACACCCGCTGCTTGTATATCAAGCAGATGCGCATGACGTGCAGGTGGGACCGAAGGACGAGGTGTAAACCGCGCAAATCGCTCAGACGACGCGACGCATGTATGCGGCGGGAAACAATTCCGTAACTTGTGACGGCCGAAATGAGCGGCCCGATGCTCGAGGTCGTTGCCTTGGATACAAGCACCTCGAAGACGGCTTGGCTGACGTGTGACAATGGACCCGGCTTATCCGGCGGCACTTGATCGAGGATGTCGGCATACAACGTCGACACAAGCCTCCCAACCTCGAAGCGTGTCCCAAGCTGCGCGTATTTCCACCCTGCGTGCTCGACCCACACCTCCACGTGAACAAAGCGTAAAGCGCGAAGTAGCACTTCCTCTTTGATCTCGATAAGGCGCGTTTTTCCCTCGTGGGGCACAAGCAACGTGCCAGATGCCTCGGTCCACAACGCATGGACGAGATGTAGGAGCGCCTCGGTGGTGGCGTACGTCCCGACTGCACGCTCTGCAGTCATCGCCCCGCGACTGCGCTGCGAGTCGAACAACGCGGTCGACGCACGCGCAAAAAGCCATACACGCGGAGCATACCGGGGTAATGAGAGCAGTCCGGTGAGCAAGCCCATCGCCGACGTGATCAGAGCCGATTCTGGGGGCGTCCCTGCGCGCTGCCGCGTAGAGCGCGTGAGTGCGTCCTCGAGGATGAGCATCGTCAGTTGCACCAAGTCCGGCGTGTCGTCACTTGTCGTTCCCGGCACCTGGTCGCCATTTTCGAGTGAGCTGAGGACCTGAGATGCGAGGATCGGGTTGTCCGATATAACGGTACGAAGGAGGTCTAGCGCAACAGCCACGACGGAGCTGTCACCATTCGGATCAAGTTCTATCCCGATATCTTCGAGACGGAGAACCACGGGCGGCAGAGACGTGGTGCGATTCATCATGGGAGCGGTTGCTGCGGGCGTGGAGAGACCGGGAATTAGACGCTTGCGCCGGACGTATTCGATTAGAACTTCTAGAAGAAGTTTCCAACCAGAGTGTTCAAACTGCCACGAGACGATGACGAAATCCTCGCCATCTTGGCTGAGGAGGCGACCCGTTGACCGTGCAGGGAGAGTGCTTCCACCAGGGAGAGTTATCGGCCTTAAATTGACGTAGGAAGGGCCAAACACCTTTGAGGATGAGCCATATCGCTCCGGCACCTTCTCGTACAACGCTTGCGAGCCTGTGCATGCGCTGGCAGGGATGAGTTGGGTGTATGTCGGCAAGTTTTCGAAGAAGTATGAAACTTCTTGGGCACACTGCGCCCGCGCCTCCAATAGCGAATTGTCTTGCTGGCGGTGGTCCACGCTAGACAAGGGATCGGCATCTTTGAACCCGCAACCAGTCAGGGCCCCAAGTAACCGCAGAAGCGGCGTAAACTGTACTGGGAAGCGCGAGCGCGCGACGTCCAAGATGGCACGCCGGGCTTTACTCTTCGTCACGTCATACTGCCAGAATTGTTGGCAGAGGCCGATCACCGATCGAGATTCGCTCTGACCAAGCAGTGCCACCCAAACGTCAATGAATGTGTCAAACTCCGGAATAAGTTCGACTGGCACGAGTTCTGATAATGCGATGAGGAGACCTGGATTTCCGTCTAAGCAGGGACATGACGTATGAACGAAAGAAATGCACCTTTTATGACGGAGCGATAAGCCACCGCATTCGGCTCCGAAATGGAGGAGTCGGTCTTCCACGCGATGGACGTAACGAAGAGCGGTGTAGTGGTCAGGAGTGAAAGGAGGAGGTTGAGTAGCCCTGTGCTTGGGTCCAGAACACGTTGCAGCATAAGGGTATGCACTTGTTCCCTGTTTTTTGAGAACGGTCGCCCTCTTTGGATGTCTAGAGAGTCAAAGAACGACCGGTACGATGGTGGACACTCGTCAAGAGTCAGCACTGCGGTCTCAAGGCGCGCCACAATCAAAGTCCATCCTAGGTAGACGGCGGCATAGTTGCTGTCTCCGTGGGAAGTTACCAACTCGTGAATGCGGCGAAGGGAATCAGGATGTGATGTGTACATACCCTCCGCAGACGGAGGGCCAGAAACGTCGGGATTCCCGTTGTCTGAGAACGTCTCGAGCTCCAGGACCTCGACCATGAGTAACAACCACACTGCGGCGCAGTCCTGCTGCAATCTGGCGCCCTCTTCGTCCAATAACAACGTCGCGTTATGCTGAACGGACCCCAGGTTCGTCTCGTATGCCGTCTCGTATATTTTGACAACGATGGGACCCTGGCGCGGAACGAAGCTCCACATTGCCCAGAAGAGCACCTCGAGCAGGACGAGTTGGTCCCGTAGGTTTTCTTTGGCCCGACGAGATGCGAGCCTTGGATCGTTTGCGGACGCTTCGTCAAGGGGGGGCGCGTGTCTTGTCCACATAATAGGTCACCACGTCCCGTATGAAAGCTGGGCCATCGGGAACGATCTGGGGAAGAATATTTGCGGCTTGGGAGTGAAAGAACGAGGGTTCGTGCTCTTGCGCACGAAATATAGGGATAAGAAGACGTGCCAGGCAACGCCGCTCCGAGTGATAGAACATTGAGAACGCGTCTACGACCCGTTTCACGAACGCATCGTCACCATTCGACTCCAATTCCTGAAGAACGTTCCCTTCGTTATACAGAAAGGACCGGAAAAGCACAAGAGCTTCGACTTCGTCGATGTTGAACCTTGTACTGATGGCGAATATAAAGTCCTTGTCTGCTTGTTCGACTCGCACGAAAACTCCATCGCGTAGTGTGACTGAGCCGCTGTCCACACGCTTTCGAGAGTCAGGATTTGGTTTGCCAAACGGATTTTGAAGATCCTTCAGGGTATGGATGCGTGCTTGGAGAATCTCCTCCGCTTGGTCTGGGGTCGTGTTCGCGTCATTACCAGACAAAAGGAGGTGAAGTTGCTGGTACGTCCTAAAGAGGTGTCAGGGAGGCGTATCAAGTGGTAAGGTAGGCGTACACGTCGATTAATTTTGATCGTTTTGATGACTCTGCGGCCATATTGTTTGTAGAGATGGAGGAGATGCAGATGGTCGTTGAATGCGCTCAAGGACGACGCGTTTCGCACACGCGACTATGTAATGGCCTGTCTATATGCTATGAGCAGCGCCCCGCAACAGTCAACGCGCCACGCCACAGAACACGGTCGTGCCGGCTACGATCAACTGGATTGGTTGCACTCTGGTAGATTTATTTGACTTTGGCCACCATATCAAAATGCCTCCGCGGAGAAAAGTTCAGTTTACCCAGGAGAGTGTTGAGCAGCAACTACAGCAAATACACCTCCTCGACCAGTCGTCCTCATCTGAGAATCTCGAACAACTTGGCCCTATCATCAAGCAGATTCACACCAACCGACAACAAGATGCCTATCTTCGCACCTTGCAAGCCCTCATCGACTCTAAGGACGCCGAGATAGAGAAAATATGCAGTGAAAACTACCAGGATTTCATTTCTTCTGTCTCGACACTCTTCACCGTCAAATCCTATACACATAACCTCCGCGACAAAATCGGCACCCTAGACTCGTCCGTGTCACAAATCGGACGCGGTCTCGCAGAGAAGAAGCGGGCGTTGCTGCAGTCAAAGAAAACGGCAACGAACCTAGATGAGGCAATCGACAGTTTGCAAGCCAGTCTGCGGATATTGGACGTCGTAGACCGGGTGGGCGAGATGGTGAAGGAGGGCAAGTATTGGAGTGCTCTCCGGGTGCGTGATGATGCACTTACTTTTCGCCCTGTCCTGACCTGACGGACATCTATCTAGTCTTTGGAAGACATCCAGAGCATGCCCCAGTCATCGCTGTCTCAGACCCCGCTATTCCAGCATATACTCATGTCGCTCCCGTCTCTGCGCGGGCAGATCAAGGACGCAGTCACGGCCTCGACAAAACAATGGCTGTTGGAGATCCGTAATCTCACTGGCGAAGTGGGGAAACTCGCCCTTGAAGCCATGGAGAGCCGCACGAGGCGTTGGCGGTCCCGTAGGGAGAAAGACCCCATGCTTCGATTAAGCCGCGTCGGTAGCGCCGTAGAGACCGTCAGCTATGAGACGACCGACGGTGCGTCCCATCTCTCGTCCTTCAAACATGTCTTACGCCTCCAGTAGATATGGTACTAGAGACCCTGAAAGTGGACTTCAAGCCGTTATATCAGAGCATTCACATATACTCCACTCTTGACTCTCTCGATGAACTCCGAAAGTCTTATCAGGCCGACCGTAAGGTACGCACGGTCCAGGATATATCAAAGTCCTCCACTCACTTATTTAAAAGGCACAATCAGACCTAATTCTCCCTATCCCTCTTCAACTATCATCTCTGGTCCCTCTAACTGAACAAATAATCGGGTTCTTTATCATCGAATCTCACATCCTCCAGACAACAAATGGCTTCCGGTCAAATGCGGAGGTAGAAGAACTCTGGGACGCGGTGGCAACCAGGCTTACAGAAGCGGTAGACGGTGCACTCAAAAACGAGACAGACCCGGATAGCTATCTACGGGTGAAGGAGGCCCTACTTGCGTTCATCCTCACTCTAGAGGTACAAACACACCATACGTCCAGCAAGCGTATTCTGACTCTCTTTGATTCTCAAGGCATATCACTACTCGACGACGTCTCTACATGCGGCGATCTTTCACCTGTTCGAGAGATACGCGACCTTGCTAGAACGACAGTTCAGCAAACGCTTTAGAGACGTACGCTCTGCCTCCTAGAACTGGCTGCCACTTTTACCCAGTTGTTATTTCCTTAGATCGTGGTGCAGGACGATTACCAGCCGATGCACGTCGAAAAACCGTTGGAGAAGGAAGCTGTCCTGAAGGTCGTCTGGATTAGCGGTTCTGAGCAATCAGAGCTGGCTGGGTAAGCTCCTTTTCTCTCCTCAGCCCACTTGCTGTGCTAACGGTCGCAGCGCATCGACACCTCTCAATTTTCCTTGGTCACAGAGTTTCTACCTTTGTTGCGAAGATGTACGCCCCGAGAGTGCCTGCTGATTCCGATGCCGAACACCTACTAAACCGCAGTTAGATCCGAGATTTCGTACAGCGCTTCTATCAGTTTGTCGAAGGTGTATCACAACATCATCGGAACGTCGATGAGCTATTGAGCAGGGTAGGCAGACAGCTTCCGGTCCCCAAGGATTGCTAATAAATCCCCTCGTAGTCGCTCGACCTCATCCTCTCCAATTATGTCAGCGAAGGTTATGGAGGGAATCTCACCAAGACATCGACGCTCTCCCAGGTTGCGCAGATAATAACCAACCTAGAACACTTCGAAGTTGCCTGCGTTGAGCTCGAACGCTCCATCACCGCCGTTCGGTGCGTGCCTTGCGCATTACAGTATTATATATTTTCCATGCATCTCACACACAACCCCGCCTAACTTAGCTCCGCGCAACGCGGCGGCACGATCCGCCTCACCGCCGCCACGTCCTTCCGAAAGACCCAAACGCGCGCGTCGACGCGGATCACCACCCTCATCAACCTGAAGCTCGACGACTTTTTCGGCCTCGCCGAGTACATCTGGACGCCTCCCACGCGCGAGGACGCGCCGAGCATGTACCTCTACGAGCTCGTCAACTGGCTCACCACCGTCGTCGACTCGCTGCAGATCGGCGACGTGCACAAGGACGAGGCGTACCACGGCGCAGCGGCGTACATCGCTCAGTGCCTCATGGTGCGTCCGCGCCCGTCCTTTCTTTCCATTGGTGGGCCGGCCCTAAACCTTTTTTTTCTTTAGGACTTCCTCACGGACCGCAATACTGCGACGATGAACGAAAACGCGATGGCGAACGTCCTCATAGATGTCGATTTCCTCGAGGAGCAGTTCCGCAGTGCAGGCCGGGAGAACCTCGTCTCGCTCTTCTCCGAGCTGCGTGCTGTACGTCAATCCGTCCACGCCTCTTTCTCGATTTTTCTCACAAACCATTAACTTTCTCCCCATAGACAACAACGATCGTCCTTTCCGATTCTGTCGCCGAATTCCTCGTACCATCGCGGCGCCAGACGACATTCGCACACGTCAAACCAAAGAAGCTCACCGCGGTGCTCGAGAAGCTGGCACGTTATGGCGCAAGCTGTCGAGACCAACTATCCCGTGAGAGGGGCGAGAAGAGACGGAAGGAAGCAGATGCAGTGGGCAGGCTATTCCCAGGCGAGGGCCGTTGATTGAGTGCACCTTCTGTAATCATAGTTGAAGAATTCTCATTGCCATTACTTATACCATGCAAAGGGAATATGTGGACTAAGATACCTGCCTGAGTTCTAGAGAACGCATAATTCAAAGGGCGCACACCGCAGTGGTCGCACGCTCGGCACTGGTGTACGGAAATGAGAACTCGGATCCGAGATACGACACAAGAACGGGGGAGATGTCTGCATTGGGAAGAGGAGAGAAAGGAATCGTGGAACGTGAGGGGAACGCACAACAAGCAAAAAAGATGGGAAGAGTATACGAATTTTTTTAGTTAGGTCCGACGGGACTATAGCATAGCTTGCTACGACCCGCTCCCCAATTAGTAAAACCCGCACGCCCGCTTACACCCGTCGCTTGATGTTAGCGCTCAACCACTCCAGACCCTCATAGAGACCGTCGCCACTTGTGGCGCATGCAGCCTAGGTGCACAAGACCGTCGTTAACCCTGGGCGCTCCACAACCGAATGAATTTTTTAAAAACGCACCTGGATGTACCACGTCCGCTGGCGGAGACCCTGAAGACCAAGCTTGTCTGTGATCTCCGAGGCATTCATTGCGTTGGGCAAGTCCTGCTTGTTCGCAAAGACAAGGAGAAGCGCATCGCGGAGCTCATCTTCATTGAGCATCCTTTGTAACTCTTCCCTTGCTTCGGAGACACGCTCCCGATCGTTAGAGTCTACGACAAATATAATTCCCTGGGTGTTCTGGAAGTCTATAAAGCATACTTAGAAAAGCCCGGCTAAGTACAAGCTTGTGACTTACAGTGCCTCCAGAGAGGGCGGATCTTGTCCTGCCCTCCTACATCCCAGACGGTGAAAGAGATGTTCTTATATTCTACGGTCTCGACATTGAAACCTTGATATAACATGGTTTGTCATCATTTGAGCGGCCGGATATCGGACATACACGTACCAATTGTTGGGATGGTGGTGACGATTTCACCGAGCTTAAGTTTGTAGAGGATGGTGGTTTTTCCCGCGGCATCAAGACCGACCTTTATTAAATGTGATCAGGTGGCATTCGCGAAAGAAAGAAGGGTGGATCGTACCATGAGAATGCCTAAACAAAAAGTTAGGATCAAAAAAGTGGAATGACATGGCACGGAGAGCTGGAGAAGGACGCACGCATTTCCTTCTTTCCGAAGAGGCCGGAGAGGAGACGAGAGACCGAAAGACCCATATCTGAGAAAGTCTTGAAAAGTCGTGAAAGAGAGAGCGGTAGCGGGAGCGGCGATAGACGTCGAGGGTGTTGGTTGAGAGCGTAAAGGCAGGACGACGACCCAGCTCTATCAGTCTAAACTTTCACACTCCGACTTGCAAAACCCCGACTGTTGCACCTTTTTTTTGTAATTGCCACGTTATATTAGGACACGTTGGCGTCCACCGCATTGCTAGTACACGTATATTCATACAAATGACTCACAAATAGTCAGGCCTAGTCAGGAGCACAGTCACGTCGAGTCGTTGAGTCCATAACGTATTACCATCTTACAGTGAAATTTAATGGACGTATCTAGAGACGATGACCGGTTGCCACTATTTCAAGTTCTAGATCTGTATTAATATTGAGAACGTAGACGAGATGGATCAAAAAAAAAAAGAACGTAGACGAGAACAAAGACTTTGTTCTCTGACAACAAAATACAACATGATCACTAATGAGGCAGGTATTTTGCTAGGCTTGCTAGGCTAGATGCGGCGAAAAGCGGATGGCCCGGGATAGCCGTCGACTTACCAGGTTCTCGCTGGTCCAGGCGTGTTATGGCGTATTGCGGACGAAGGCCAGGAGTTTCTCGGCCAGTGTGAGTAAGGTTGCGGCCATCGAAGTGGATCCATTTTGTGAAGCATAGCCACACACATCCATTGGGGTGCTTTCGTGCCGTTATCGAACAGAATGTCAGCCTGTGTCCTGAGGCCGTGCGTGCTCTTTATTAATTCAACTTCGTCCTCCCGTGATCAAAGTAATCAAGTACGAATCGTAAGTTAGCATTGAAGTTACGGATAACCAAGCGTTAGTACTCGAAGCACAAATATCATATATATCGGCCATGCAAAGGCGAGGTATTCGGGGTAGTAAAGAGACAGAAAAACATACGGATAAAATGAAAAGAAAAACGCCGCCCACCGGGTAGATACTGCCACAGAAGATCCTCTAGTATTCACCTTCTTCCTCAGCCTCGACAGAGTCTGTACCGACTTCTTCATAGTCACGCTCGAGGGCGGCGAGATCCTCACGTGCTTCGGAGAATTCACCCTGCAGGGAGTAAGCGAAAATGCACAAGCGAACATCATAGGGATAGACCGTACCTCCTCCATACCCTCACCAACATACCAATGCACAAAGGCACGCTTCGAATACATCAAATCAAATTTGTAATCTAGTACGAGGGCGATCAGCGGGTGTCCAAAGCAGACAATAAAACGCGCGTACCGAGGCGGTGCCACGCGGCGCCGATGGCTGTCGTGCTGCACCATCATCATTAATATATCATCGACACGCGCCGAAACAAAAGACGAACTTCGACAACATGCACAAACTGCGTGACGCCTTGGCGAGGTCACCACCGGGCACGACGGCAGCAGGTTCGTGGCAGATTCCGAGCTAAAGAAATACTAGTGAGTACTAGATGGACAGCCAGCAGGAGAGTACGCACCTTGAAGCCGGTGGGACACCAATCGACGAATTGGATAGTGCGCTTCGTCTTGATACTAGCGACGGCCGCCGACGTGTCCTTGGGGACGACATCACCACGGTAAAGCAGGCACACGGCCACTATCAGAACACCATAAGGAAACTCCAAACTCTAAATCAAAAGCGTACGCACTGTATTTGCCGTCCTTCGGGTCGCATTTTACCTGTACGGGATGAATTGAGCGGAGGGGGGAGGAGGAAGGCGATCGAGAAGCGTACCATCTGGCTGCCGTTTTCGAAACAAGCGAAGGTCATTTCGGCCACCGAGTTCTGTTCATGCGACGCCTTCTCCGCGGACAGAAGAGGGGCGTAGGTAGCCAGCGGGAAGTGAATGCGGGGGAAGCTTTGGATATCATTATTATGAGCATACCAGAGATCGGCGGAGGGGGAAAATAACAAAACAAAACGATCAACTCACGGAACAAGGTTGGTCTGGAATTCGTTCAAGTCGACGTTGAGAGAACCGTCAAAGCGCAGAGACGCCGTGATGGACGAGACAACTTGCGCGATCAACCGGTTCAGGTTCGTGAAGCTGGGTTGGGCCACGTTGAGGCGGTGCTTGCAGATGTCGTAGATAGCCTCATTATCCACCTGAATAGCCAGGATAAGAAACGAACGTCCACGGGAACTTCAAAGAAACACACCATGAACGAGCAATCTGCGTGTTCGAGGGTTGTGTGTGTGGTGAGAACCGAGTTATACGGCTCGACCACAGAGGAAGACAACTGCGGTGCGGGGTATACGCAGAACTCGAGCTTGGATTTCTTGCCATAATCTGTGGAGAGACGTTCGAGGAGGAGGGCACCGAAGCCAGAACCGGTACCGCCGCCGAAGGAGTGGAAGACAAAGAAGCCTTGGAGGCCAGTGCAGTTGTCCGCGAGTCGACGGATCTTGTCCATCGTTGGGTCGATAAGTTCTTTCCCGACGGTATAGTGGCCGCGTGCATCTGCCAAGCCCACATGCGCGCCCATGCGTACAACCTCGTTAGACAAGACCGTCGCAATACAGTGAAAACGCACAGTTGTTCGCGGCGTCTTCTTTCCCAGTAATCATGCTCTCGGGGTGGAAAAGCGCACGCATCGGACCAGTCTTGACCTCGTTGATGACGCCCGGCTCGAGATCGACATAGAGCGAGCGAGGGACATACTTCCCCGAGCCCGTCTCCGAGAAGAACGTGGAGTGACCGATGTGCTGCTCGCCTGTGTTTCTCTCTAATACGCGCCCATCTAGCTGTGTGACATAATCAACGTTCGAGATGGACTTGGTGAAGGTTTTGGTGGATAAAACGCACATCGAGACCGTGTTCAAGTGTGTAAAGTTCCCCTGTTGCCAGAGGTGAAAGAAGACAGGACGTGAGCACGCGACAAAGTGGGAATGAAAAAAAGAGAGGCTTACAACAGGCATTACCGATCTGAACGCCAGCTTGGCCGACGTGAACAGAAATTACTTCTCTCATTTTTTACGTTTTTTGAATAATTCGTGTCGCTGGACTGGACTGAGCGCTGACGCCGACGGATAAACTGTCAGATAAATGCGTTGTGGCGGTTGTACGGACAAACAAACAACCAAATAAACAAACAAGAAACAATTCTTCAAACACTGTCACGTGGTGTAAACTAAACATCAACGGAAAGAAGTATCGGTATGTGATGTAGGTGAGTGACGTTGACGTTGGTAGTAGTCCAACAATAATCCTGTGATCTTGGCAAGTCCTCTTGACCACGCACCTGAAACGTCCAGCCTCTATCACCCCTAGCATCTAAATATGCACCAAGGCTAAGTAGCTGGTCACCACAAGGGTTCCTGTTAAGACGGAGTAGGAAACTGCCGACGCCGGAACGCAAAGTCTGCTTCCCTATACCCATCAGGTCGATAACTGTTCACTCGCGCGAGGGCATTCCCACCCTATCCATAAAGGCCGCTTGAACATCAGCCAGTGCAGGGTCAAGAGTCACGTAGTTTCGGCACTCACCGGAGCCAGATCCAAAGGCGTCTTGTGGTTCCCATCTCTTGCATTGACATCCGCGCCATGCTCGATCAATAGCTGGACAATGCCAGCACTCCCCGCCAGATTCAAACGCGTCTGTGGCCCTCGATCCTGTGAGGTGGTGACACCCACGCGGTGTTTGATTAATAGCTGCCTAATTTCAGCACCCCCTGGGGACGACGCCAGATGCAAAGGCGTCTTGTGGCTCCCATCTCTTGCGTTGACATCCGCGCTATGCTCGATTAATAGCCGCACAATTTCAGGAGTCCTTGAAGACAATGCCAGATGTAGAGGCGTATTGTGGCTCTCGTCTCTTGCGTTGACATCCGCGCCATGTTCGATCAACACCTGCATAGTTTCAGGACTCCGCGAGGACAACGCCAGATGCAAAGGCGTCTTGTGGTTCCTATCTCTTGCGTTGACATCCGGGCCATGCTCGGTTAATAGCTGCACAGTTTCGAAGCGTCCACGTAGTGACGCCAGATGCAAAGGCGTCTTGTGGCTCCCATCTCTTGCGTTGACATCCGCGCCATGCTCGATCAATAGCCGCACAGTTTCAAGACTCCCTGAAGACGACGCCAGATGCAAAGGCATCTTGAAGCTCCCATCTCTTGCGTTGACATCCGCGCCATACTCGATCAGTAGCTGCACAATTTCAAGACTCCCTGAAGACGACGCCAGATGCAAAGGCGTCTTGTAGCTCCCATCTCTTGCGTTGACATCTGCGCCATACTCGATCAATAGCTGCACAGTTCTAAGACCCCCCGAAGATGACGCCAGATGCAAAGGCGTCTTGTCACTCCCATCTCTTGCGTTGACGTCCGCGCCATGCTTGATCAATACCTGCACAGTTTCAAGACTCCCCGAAGATGACGCCAGATGCAAAGGCGTCTCGCGGTTCCCATCTCTTGCGTTGACATCCGCGCCATGTTCGACCAACACCTGCATAGTTTCAGGACTCCCCGAGGACAACGCCAGATGCAAAGGCGTCTTGTGGTTCCTATCTCTTGCGTTGACATCCGCGCCATGTTCGATCAACAGCTGCACAGTTTCGAAGCGTCCATGTAGTGACGCCAAATGCAGCGGGGTATGATTACTAGTGTCCACGGGGTCGACATTTTTTAAATGCTTCCGACGTCGTGTCTCGTGGTTGTCTTGTTGCGAATGCGCGTCTACACAATGGTCGAGTAGCCATTGAGCAATATCGACAAATCCTCCCGCCGATGCAGCATGCAAAAGAATCCGATTTCTGTAGCCCCTAATACCCATGTCCGCACCATGTTGATATAGTAGCTCTGCAATGTCGAAGTGTCTTTTGTGCAGTGCTACCACCAGTGGACTGAGACATCGACCAAGCGTAGCGTTCAAGTGGTGTGGATGCTTGGCGATGAGGTGTGTTGCCAGGTCATGGAACCCGCACAGTGAAGCATAGTACAGAGGGGATCCACGCCGTTTACCATAGACCATGAACTCGTCCCATCCTTGGTCGATGTCGTATAAATCGAGCCATGCTTCGAAATATGGCATTGCCGGGTTAAAGAGAGGTCGCATCCCAGCTTGGAAGTGTGTCGACGCCTTCTCGACCTGGGCATGGTCCACCCAGTGCTCAGCAGCATATTTGACAAGAGGAGAGTTACTTTTGGCCTTGGCATCGCCGACACCATTATCGGGTCGGAGTAGGATTCCCACGCAAGCCTTGGCAATGATGGTTTGCGCCGGATCGGGAAGGATATGAAAGTGTGAAATGTCTGTGCATGAAGTAGCCAGGCGATCCGAGGTCAAGAATTCTTTGACCGAAAAGTGCGAAAATTGAATCACGCGGTGAGAGCCATCGTCGACAACTGCAATCAGGCTGGAGCACGTGGATAGCACCGCCTCTTGCTGATCTTTCCACCGCCAATCCTCCTTCAGCTCCGGTATCCCATCTTTAGCTCCGTCGAAGTCGAGCGCGAGGATTTCCGCGAGCTCCTCGACACGAAGTGGGCGGATCGCCACTGTGAGACATTGTAACAGGCGATAAGCGTGGTGTTGGTTGGCCGTCCCGATTTCTTTCAACACGCGTTCGTATGTCTCATCCAACGACACGGGCAACTCCTTTAGGATACGCGGGATATTTTGGGGGAGGCAATGTCGCAGTGTTTTTAGCTGACAAAAAACCCATCGGAACCTCGGATAAAATCAGCCAGAGTCATCAACATCTTTAGATAATCTTACATTCCGTCAGCTCTTTCCGAGAGCGTCTTAATAACCAGATCTCTATCTGCGTCCCTCCATCTCCTTAAAGACCTAACCGAGTTCGAATGAACCACAGATTTGACATATTCGGCGATATCCTTCTTTTGTCCGCTTGAGTCATGAAGAGAAACCGAATGAGATACGAGGCCCTCAAGGGTGTCCCTTATGTCGATCTCCGGACGACTGGTCACGCAAATATGAAGCCTTGGAAGGCGCAGGCCAACGAGCACTTCCACGAGGTCAAGAACCTGTTCGCGAGAGGATGGAACTCCAGAGGTATTGGGGCACTCGTCGAGCGCATCCAAGATGAGATAGACTGGGGCTTGATCCGGAAGAGTGAGCATATCCTTCAGGCAGCGCAATAAGGCGGTGTCACTGGGCTGACGTGCGCCATCATCATGTGCCTCATAGAGACGAGCGAGTACGTCACAAAACGCATCGGAACGAGTAGAAAGTTGGACAAGAAGCGAGGGGAGTAGATTTCGGCGAGATCGCTTGTCGATATTCCGAAAGTCGAAATAAAAATAAGCCAGTGAAGCCGATCGTGCGTCAGACAGTGTTGTAATATCTTGAATTATTGCGGAACTGCTCGGTAATCTTAAGTTTCCTAGTGCTGCGAGAATGAATGTGCGACCAACCATAGAATGCTCTTCCCGGAGCCCGCTACGCAACAGGTAGTCCCATCAGATCACCAAAACCATCAGGGGTAAGAGGAACGTACGTTTCCCGTGGATCCACAGTAGGGAACCGACCACCTTCCATTCCTCAAAAAGGCTGCCTTGGCAGAACCATTTCGCTGTTCCTTCGTGTTGACATTCGCAAGCGAGTTCGTGATTTGTGGAGGGATCAGTAGGAGACTGCCATTTTCTAAGGCACTCTCGTAGTTGCCTCCCTGTGATCGTGTTAGTTAGATACTCGGCCGTCGGCAAAGATGGGACTGATGACGAACGCTTTACGTCATCTAGGTTACGCGCCGTTTCTTGCATGGTCTTTTTCGCTTCCGTCGCAGTTTCTTTTCCATCTAGACAGTTTAAGTCAGTGGTAGTGGCGAAGACAAGTTGAGCACGTTTTGCGCACTGTTAATGACCGTTTGCACCTTTTCCTCGATCACTTTGACTTCCTTGACGATGTTGTGGGCAACCTTCAACGCCTCCGCACTAGCCATTCGAACCTCTTCATTCGTCATTCTGTCAAGCTTCTTCAGACCATCCTCCAGCTTCGTTATTCCCGCCACCTTCTTTAAAAAAATTTCTGATTATGGATGAGCCTCGAGCAACCTAAAGCGAAGGACAACCTCACTCGCTCGACTCTGCTTCATTTCCATTGTAGCGATCCCAAGGATATCTAGGACCTCGACCATGATCTTCACCATCATGTCCGTCATCGCTGGAGTTGGTGGGACGTCGGTGTAAACTTCAAGTCTTCGAAAGAAATTTTCGATGCGCTCGAAGACTTCGATAAGGACATCTTGGCTTGCTTCGACGTCCTTAGCCGCCTATGGACCCCCGATGTCACATGAGCCAGCATGGACGAATAAACGGGAGCACTTACCAAGAGGAGGACACCGGCACCAGCGAAAATCACTTTGGCAGGAGAGAAAACCTATCAGATAGGTAAAAGAGTGATATCTCCGAGATATGCATTGGCATTTACCAAGCCCACACCTTCGCCGAGTGTCGCAGAAAATGCATACAGAACGTTGATAGTTGGATTAAGCCAACTTTTCAATTTCTCATGGCCGCTCCGAGATTGGATGAACCGGTCGACCAGGCCTTGAAGTATGGTCAGAATGGCCGCGGGAGAGTCACATGCTTGGAGCTGGCTAGTGAGAGGATGAACGGTAAGATCTTGTTTGGTCGTTTCTTGGTATGTCTTGAGAGCTTTTTCAAAAATGATCTTAAAATTGGAAGACGTGGGCATTGAACTAGAAGCGAGAGATCGACTCATGTTAAGGGAATGTTGGTGAGATGGCAGATGAGAGTTTGGAAGGCGGTGGTGAGTATGCACCAGAGGCCGCCGCATGCACACGGTGTAAAGCCTTACTGGATATGGATGATAGACGCTCAAAGTACCAACGTGACGACACCGCCCCCCAGTGCATGTGAGTGAGAACTAGTGCAATGATATCCGACAGTGCCGGAATGGGTGATGGCGGTGGTGTGTGTCCGGACCATCACTGTCGCAACTGGGATCAGGCTGGGCGAGATGTGCCAACTTGAATCCATCCTATCTTGAGTACTATGTCTGGATATCTCTGACACGAATATTTGATTACGGTGACATGCGCCGAGGAGAGTTGATCATGAAGACAGCATGCACTGGCACGCTCAACTTGGAACCACATATCCACCACGGTGATCGCGTTCTAGGCTCGTGACCAGCCTGTATATGAAAATCTGTATATCGCAGGTTTACCTTCATATACAGACGGTCACCGGTCCACTAATCGCGTTCGTTTCGACTACTGACATCTAGGTGATGTCACGTGAGAACCAGACCAGATTAGTCACGAGACATTGACAAGATGAATGGTATAGTAACGGGTAACAAATTGAAAACTAAAACTATGGGGTACTTTGGAAGAGGCGATGCTCCTTTGTGTAGCAAAAAGAAATCATAAGGCATGCATTACTCGTGAAGGATAGCCCAAGCGTCTCAGTATTCGCCAGCTTCCTCGACGTCGGCAGAATCAATTCCAACTTCTTCATAATCCTTTTCGAGAGCAGCAAGGTCCTCACGTGCCTCACTGAACTCACCCTCCTCCATACCTTCGCCGACATACCAGTGCACAAACGCGCGTTTCGAGTACAGGAGGTCAAATTTGTGGTCCAGCCGACTCCATGCAGTGGAGATAGCAGTCGTGTTGGACAACATGCACATGCTCCGTGCAACCTTGGCCAAATCGCCATCGGGAACGTGTGATGGGGGTTCATTACAGACACCAATCTTGAAGCCTGTGGGACACCAGTCGACAAACTGAATGGTCCGCTTCGTCTTGATGTATGACACGGCAGCGGTGACGTCCTTGGGTACAACATCACCACGATACAAGAGTGCGCAAGCCACTTCAGACATCCGTAAGTAGGAGTACGTGTAAAAGCGGCCTATTTCACTCACTGTACTTGCCCTCGCGAGGGTCACACTTAACCATCTGGTTACCTGGTTCAAAGCAAGAGAAGGTCATGTCCGCAACCGAGTTTTGCTCGTGGTGGGCCTTCTCTGCAGAGACAATAGGAGCGAACGTAGCCAGAGGGAAGTGAATACGCGGGAAGCTGTATTCATCCTCAGCTGGGTTATGAAAGTGGTGCAAGTCATGTACTCACGGAACAAGGTTGGTTTGGAATTCGTTCAGATCGACGTTGAGGGAACCATCAAAGCGAAGGGATGCCGTAATCGATGAGACGACTTGGGCAATGAGGCGATTCAAGTTCGTGAAGCTAGGCGATGAGATACCCAGGCTCTTTTTGCAGATGTCGTAAATGGCTTCATTGTCAACCTTCAAGATAATGGTCAGCGCGACAGTCACTACACAAGCGTGACAACGGTACCATAAATGAGCAGTCGGAGTGCTCGAGGGTGGTATGTGTGGTGAGAACGGAATTGTAAGGCTCGACAACCGAGTTTGCAAGGGTCGGCGCAGGGTAGACGCTGAACTCCAACTTGCTCTTCTTGCCATAGTCGGTAGAAAGACGCTCAAGAATGAGCGCACCGAGACCGGAACCGGTTCCGCCACCAAAGGAGTGGAAAACAAAGAAGCCCTGTAGCCCTGTGCAATTGTCGGCAAGGCGTCGAACTCTGTCCATCACGTTGTCAATTTGCTCCTTCCCGATCGTGTAGTGACCACGTGCATCTAGTACGAACAAAAGAAGAAAAAGTTCATTCAAATACACGAAAGGATAGAAAAGACACCACTTACAATTAGATGCAGCATCCTCTTTGCCGGTGATCATGGTCTCTGGATGGAAGAGGCTGCGATATTTGCCCGTGCGCACCTCATCGACCACGTTCGGCTCGAGATCGATGTAGAGGGAGCGTGGAACATGCTTTCCCGAAGACGTTTCTGAGAAAAATGTGCTGAAGCCCTCGGCATTGTCAGTGGGATTTGGAAGGCGGCCGTCGGGCTGTATCCATTTCATTACATGACACGTGGAAATATAATTGAATAGGTGGCACGTACACTTAAGCCGTGCTCGATTGTGTAGAGTTCCCCTGCCATACAGACGCATCATCAGAGAGAACGAACGCAAAATAACGCGGCAGACGCGTCAAATTTTATCCCAGCCCATAACAAAACCACTAATCGAGGAAAGAGAACCCGGGACTTACAACATGCATTGCCGATCTGTACACCGGCCTGGCCAACGTGGACGGAAATGACTTCGCGCATTTTTCTTTTCAGGGATATAGAGGCTAGCCAAAGGATCAGCCAAAGCACTGTGCATAAAACAGGGTATCGGGTATGTCTTTTGACTTACTATGGGGATCGAGGAATCGAGGAAGAAGGGGATGAAGAAAAGGGCGGAGGGTTGAACGGAACGTGTTATCCTCGCGCGCAAAATATCTCGTAAGGATTTCCCATGGCCGCTTAAGGTTAAGCGCTAATTATCATGAACTGGCCAACGATCTACCTGTGAAGTGACCACAGAAAAAAAATAGGTTGACCCGTACTTCGGAGCCGCACCAACTAGCAAGTCAAAAAACTACAGTACGTCTAGCTAGTAGATTCGCCATACAAAGAGTGCAGTAGTACCACCGGAAACAAGGAGGAAATGACGGCTTGTGGAGGTTGGGGACGGCCCATTTTAACGGGGAATTTACAGTAACGCGCATGTACAGAGGTGTCTCTTTAACTCCCCATTTCCCTTTCAGGGTACGGGCCTGGGCCCAGACCTGGCACTGTAGACTGCTATCAGGCACCCCAATTTAGCCAGCAATGTGCAACACCTCAAGGCCTCAAGGCCTCAACCCGCGAACCACCCTTACAATTTCCTTCGATTTCCTGATTGCAAGCGTTCCCCTATTCTTCAGGACTTGAACTTTGTATCATCTTCATTTTGCGCCAACTGTCAAGCTAATGTCTGTCAGTGAGTCCATGTCTGGTCTGTCTCTAATCGATCGGGGTTACTGTATTTGCAAAAGTAAGTCGCTCACATTCTACACTAAACACCGAAACACTCAAAAGTTGCTGTCATTTGTATTGACTGGGGGTGCTCGGTCAGCACACGTGTTTCTTGGGAAGCAAATATATGAGATATCCCGACTCCGGCATCCCTTCCAGTCGGCATTATGGGTCTTTTGTCGGTCGCGATGAGGATTCGCTACAACGTAAATTCCCATTTACTTTATACGTGGCCTCATCTCATTCACCCTCTTTTCGGTGTGTACTTGACGATTGACTGATAGAGGGGCATTGACCGCTTCGCAGACAAACGCATCGTGGCAAGGTTGATCACAGGCAGATCTCGTGGCATCGATTAGGAAACTGTCATTTCCTACGCAATGGATGGTGCAAACGTGGCCATTTCGGGGCGTTCGCAACCCTTGATAAGACAGCTGCTGTGATCCATGCTGCGGTTTCGGGCACCCAGATACTTGCTATTCCCACCGATGTATGAAACCCCAAGGCTACAGAGGCGGCTGTACAAGTTATACTCGAGCGGTTCGTCACGCAGAGAATAAATCAGTGTATGACCTAACTGGAACACAGATACTGTACCGATGAAGATGCTATCGGCACTGACATCCCCTTTCCAGGCTTCGGTCATCATCCTCTTGTCATCGTCCGCTGCCATCTCCAAATACATTGAGAAAATTTTCTCAATGTATCTGGAGATGGCAGTGTCTAGCACCAGCACCATACAAACGGCCGAGTCCCTGGGCTGTTTGATCCAACCCCGACAGGGATGTAAACCGGAGTGTGTGCGCAACACTATGGACGTCGTGGCAGTAGGTGTGAACAAAAAGGATCAACTCAAGTGGAGGCAAGGTACCGGTAAAGTACCTATTCGTGCCTCGGGGTGTAAGGGCAAGGATTGGTAACTCGGATTTTACGGGTGGGTCTTGGTTGGTTTAGATAACTCTTAGATCTGATCTTATGTAATCTGGACAATAAATTTCCCACGGACCGCCAATGTTGGCTGCCGCTTCTCGGCCAGTGTTGACAGTCCCCCTTTGCGAGCCGAGCTCATGTTCCAGCCCATGGTTATAAGTATCTTCAAGGGTTGAACCCTTCGTATCGTTCTCCTCTTGCTCTAAGTGCCCATGCTCGGCCTGTGTCAGCGTAGGTCATCAGGGATACCCGCGAGCGTAAGGTCGACACTGGCAGTAGTACGTTGCCCTAAATCTTGACACCAAAACACATAGTGCCGTTCAATTGAGTTGATGACTCGTTTGATCGGGAATACTCAGCCAGCTCACGCGTTTTGCTTTGAAATTTGGGAGAGGAATATAAGATAGTCGTTCCCGACTCAGATTCCAATCGTTTCTTCGTTCCGATATTCCTTCCAGTGTTCCTCTCGGCATTATGGATCTGAATCCGTCCTTCGATGAAGAAATCTCTGTTACGAATCGCCACGAGTGACTTTGTACATGCGCCTCATCTTCTATTCCACTTACCCTCTGTAGTGTGTACTCGACGATTGACCCAAAAGAGGCCTTCGCAAACCAAACATACCGTGGCAAGGTCGTGCTCATCACAGGCGCATCTCGTGGCATCGGACAGGAAACCGCCATCACCTACGCAATGGCCGGTGCAAACGTGACAATTGCAGGGCGTTCACAGCAGACTCTTGATATGACAGCTGCTGCGATCCATGCGGCGGTTTCGGGCGCTCGAGTACTTGCCGTTTGCACCGATGTACGAGATCCGAAGGCCACAGAGGCGGCAGTACAAGCCACGCTCGAGCGGTTCGGTCGACTCGATGTCCTCATTGCCAATGCAGGTGCTTCGGGCAGCCTCACCCAAAGTACGTATCTAAGTGAAGAAGTGAAGAAGCACGCGCGTATTGGTGCTAACTTTCTGATTGCAGAGTTGGGTGACAAGGATCCTGATCAGTGGTGGAACACATTTGAGGTTAATGTCCGAGGCGTATACAATACCGTTCGGTTTGTTCTCACCACCTCTCTCCCGAGACGTGATCCTAATAGCGGTAAAGAGCCTCCCTATCTGCGCTCGAGAAAACCGGCGGGCGTATCGTGGTCATCTCCTCTAATGCTGCGCAGCTCCGTATCCCACATGCAAGCGACTACGCTACTTCGAAACATGCCCTCAATCGTCTGGTTGAATTCATAGCGCTTGGTGCGTGGGCTTGCTCAACCATTTCAGATGTCTCAGCCTCTACCCTTTGGAAGAATATCCCAAATTGACTGTCTTTGCATTGCACCCGGGAGTCATCAAGACCCAGATGACCCAGGAAGCGGGCGTTGAATACCCTGATGACTTTCCCCTTGATACACTGCAACTTTCAGCCGCAACGATGATTTACCTTACTTCTGGTCGGGTCGACTGGTTGAACGGAAAGTCAGTGGTGTACGTCTGGTGATGCTGTTCACGTACTGACGGCCTTGATACGGCAGGTATTTGGCGGCCACCTGGGATATCGCAGAAGTTGAGAAGGATTGGAAAGAGAAGATACAAGTGGGAAATGTTCTTATTAACAAGTTGGCCATTCCGAAGTGATGTACTGCCTCCGCGTTTGTAGGCAGTACAGTATGTGTTGTGCATTAACAGAAACTCATCATCGGACGAAAGATGAACCGCCCTGCAGCCCACTCTGGGCCCGTCCCAAGGAAGCTGACGACTTGCATCGTGTCCAGGCTCTCTGCGTCCCTGCTACTCTCATATCGCCCTTCACAGCCCTTTGCACACACTCTTGCTCTCCTTGTGCTCCAACTACCGACCTCGCCATCTCCCCACCATAGTAGCGCTCTCCCCGCGCTCGTCACACTTCGCTCCCCCTGGTCCTTCCCCGCTCACCTTGTACTCGTTTTTCTATCATCACCTTCATTTGCATGCGAGGCCCTGCCCTCCTTCTCATCGCACTCACTTCCATCTAACTGCTGTTCTCTTCCTCCCTTCTGTGCACTCTTCTCTCCCCTCGCCCTTGCATACGAGGCGCCACCCTACAGTCCCCTGCATTCCTTTTCTCCGCCCCGGAAGCATTTCCGCTAGTCTGTCCGCCCGCCACGGTCAAGTACGGAGAGTGCAGCTGCGGTGATCGAGTCTGCGGCTTATCAGGCGCTTCATTGGTCCGTGACGAGGTAAACGGCTCCCTTAGCTAGTTGCCGTGACAGAAGATCCGGCTCTCGGATGCACGTCCTCGAGAGCAATGGAGGTTTGAGCCTCACCGATTCTCGATCTCCAAAGTGGAATGCTTTGAGGAATCTTGGCCCGACATTCGAGTTCTACGTGTTGGTATCGTGATATCGTACGAGTTCAGTTTGCAAGGCGCGATTGGGGATTTGATTCGACGACGACTGCTAGTACTGACCCGGGACGCGCGTCAATGGACATCCCTACAACCCGAGGCGCCCAAGTAATTAGATAATCGTTGTTGTCGTAGGTAAGCAGAATGGTTGTCGAGTCAATGCCGAGAGAGAGGAAGACGAGATAAGAGCATATGCTCAACTCCTAACCACTAACCGTTGAACCACCTGCGGCACCTTATCTCCACATATATTAATCACCTTGTAGTTCACAATGGCGTACTACGCGGGCCCTGCGGAGTGGTCTCGCGCCGACGAGGCTACCCTCGTTCGTACATTGATCGGAGAAAAGGCCAAAGGTAACTGGAACGGCAACCTGCCAAAAGCAGCTGCCTGGACTGCCTGTCAGCGCGCGCTGGTCAACAGCGAGATGACGTCAGGAGGCGGCGCGAAGACCATCGAGTCGATCAAGAATAAGTGGCAACGAGTACGCCCCTCTCAAACTACCCAACTGTATGCGTCTCTCACACGCTTATTCAGTTCAGAAATGCATTCTATGCCGTCAAGGATCTTCAAGCGGTTCCCGGTTTTAGATGGAACGACCACGAAAAGATGGTCACGGCGCCAGCTGACGTATGGGACGCATACATCAAGGTGAGTAACGCGTTCCTTCCAATAACAAACCCCCGCGTATATTTCACAGACACACCCACATGCAAGTGAATTCCGCGGGAGGCGGTTTCTACTGTATGACACCGTAGCGTATCTCGTCAATGACACTGGCCCCCGAGCAACGGGAAGGAACGCAGGCCAGACGTCCGCCATCGATCGACTCACGTGATCACAACAGCAGCGAGGTAAGTAGTCCCAGTTGTCGGTCTTACTATAGCTTACTATCTCACATAACTATTTTATCCAGGACGACGAGCTGGCCACCCCAGGGCCCCTACCTTCCAATCGCAAGCGGTCCGGGGACGCATGTACTTCTGCGAGCCAACGCCAACGCCAGAAGATACGCCGCGTGTCCTTTGATCAGGAAATGTCTGAAATAGTCAGTTCATTCGCCGAAATGGTCGATGCAATGAAATCTAGGTTGGTGTCGATGCCACGCCCGGAACCACCAAAGCCCAGCACAGATGACCTGCTAACGAGGGCAATCATTGCCCTCGAACAAGACACGGGACTTTCAGACAAGGCACAAGCCGAGGCGGCGTACTGCTTTTTGGTTGACCGAGACATTGCAAGGGCATACGTTACGCTACAAACGCCCCGAGCGCGCTCCCATTTCCTCCGTCAACTTGAAAACCGGCGTAGGAAGTTATAGATGCTGAGACTACTAACCACATGTGTCGTGTATTCATGAAATACTGTATGAACGTTTTGCTTGCGTCATCACCTGGCCTGGATCTCAGGCTGTACGTCTTTTGAGAATGTCTACTGTATGACCCTTGCTGCCCTTTGCATGGAAGATACGTTGTTTACAATTATAAGGCTGTGGATGCAGCGATAGACATCTGCTAGTGCAAAGAACCTGATTCACCGGCATACGCCTCGTGGTTCTAGGTCAGTTGTCCACACTCTTGGTCACCTTCAGCTCGGTCGTAACCGTCCGAGTTCCTTCGGCCCGTTCTTTGGGTGTGTGCGTCGTCAAATATTACGCGCGTTTCTCTTGCTGTTCGTTGGAAGGTATTGGGATGAACGGTTTGATTAAGCCACTTTGGGTGACCACGGTGAGGTGGTTCTTCGCGATGAGAAGGTTCGCCCACTTTATCTATTCATGCTGCGTTTTAATGGCCACCTCCGTAGACATACCTGCATTTGCTCCTCAAACCGTCACGAGGACTACTTTTGTTGGCGAGATCCAAGTGCTCCGTCGCGATGTCTTGCGCGAATTTGTCAAGAAGGTATCTGATATAACAACACTCTCAGTGCTTCATTGACCATGTTGTCACACCCACCGCTTCTAAACCGTCTTTCCTGGCGCGCTTCACGCCTCACACACCTTATTTCTCCCACAAACACCTTTCCCGATACACGAGAACGCGTCCGTCCCCGGCACCATGCGGACCCCTTACGAACCTTTCACCGCCTCTGCGTCACGCACGAACCCTTTCGGTGCTGCACTCGCAGCGGCGCCTCGACAGACAACCCGTTCGCTGTCCTGTACAATGACATACTCTCCTTCGTAAAACGCGATGTGAAACGTATTGTGGACATTGCGGAGCGCATCAGCGCGAGGATCGGGCAACAGGCAGATGGGGTCGATGACGGGGCTAGTGCAAAAGGGTTCGAGATTTTTTGCCAATGTGGTGTGGACCGAGCTTGCGCGTGCTCTCATGGACGAATTCGGAAGTACCTTGTTCGCAGCGGGGTGGCCAGATGAGTTTCGCGGGGTACGTGTGCTTGCAGTGACCCCAGGCTCTGAGACTAATGCCCGACTCACGAGTGCAGAACTGCGAAACGACGCAGGCGTTTATCCGCTCTCTTCAATACGTTGCGCCATCCGTCTGTGCTATCTGGGTGATGGTCACGCACCCTACGTTCCTATCGTTCGAGCGGCGGTGGCAGCTGCCCGTGTACTTCCAGATGTGATGGAGGGATATCGTGACGCCGCTGCCACTGACGCGTCTCGAAGACGCCTTGTCTGTGAGTTACTAGCTCAAACCGGAACCAAACTTGAAGAGAGGTCGGCCATCTTTGCGTCAAATCAGCGTGTTTGTGACGACGACGGTGACACGAACAGCCGAAATTACCCCATTTGTAATGTCCTCAACGGCCGCAGTATGGTCCGCGATGACTACCTGTTGAGACAGAAACGTCTTCGTCCCTCAGCTAGCACATCGTTTTTGGAAGCTCAGGTTGCAACTACTAAGTCGGTATCGTACATGGATCGAGAACAGGCTCCCAGCATACCTATCAGGACTTCCCAAGCCCCTCCCCTCAACTAGTGAAAGGCACGACTTGACCACCTAGAATCGGCGATTTACGAATATGTGCACAGCTTCTTACGACTGGAGAGACAAAAAAAGGCATTTCACGTGCATTGACACCTGCCACGTCGGGGCAGGCTGAGGGGAACCCCTCAGAATCAACATCCACCGACGATGCGCTGTTGCGTCAATACGTGGCGGTGATCGCTGGCGCAAAATTATTGCAGTCTCAGACGTGGGTGCTGTAGCGTGACGATGTTAGCCCAATATTAGCGCCTGTGTTTGTCGGGGAAGAAAGCCCCACAGAGCTCGGCCAGGCAGATAGTAAGTCCCCCTTCGCTCCTTGAATTTACTCAGAAGAGCGCTAAATTTCCATGGGTAGACGCACTGCAGAGTACTGTCGTGACTCACGGATGTAAACGCAGGTTGCTCGTGCGCAGCATGTCAGGGCGACCCTGATGCGAATACGAGTATCAGTACGTACTTGGAACAAGAATACTGTACGTAGGAATGAAATGTATGGGCGACGACAGAGCAAAAGCGACACAGAGGCGCCCAAACTGCATCATGATTGCGTGTGGGGATCGAGTGATCGCTTGGGCCCTCGTCGCGCCTGCGTTGGCAGTGCTTATTTTGTCACTCGAAACTAAGAACTTGAACCTGTACGGCCTACAACCCAAACTCGCTTCTCAAGCCTGGAAAGGAACGAACATCCAAAATTCTACTGAGATGCGTCCTATTTGAATGCAGCCATCACGCTCACGGAAAACAGCAACTTCACCTCGGTACGGTGCAGCTGGCGTGGTAACAGTGCAAATGGAGGCAGATGTTTGTCAAATCTCACAGATCTCACCTCAGGCTCCCCTTTTCTTGCCCTGGGTAGGTCCTCCTTAACTCTCCTATCACTCATCATGACTCAATTCTCATGCGAGTTGGTGAGATATGATACAGCATTCGTGCGGGATGTAGATGCCATACCATTAAATAAATTAAATTTCGGATTTCACGCACAGCCATTATAGGACAGTGCTATCTGAAATTTATAAGGTTGTAAGTACTTATCCCCGATCTATAATAATAATGAGAATATTGAGTACTCACAATCCAGAGTTGCACGTTTGGACTGTGAAGGCACTCTTTTCGGGCTTGCCTGTAAATACATAATGTGTCACAAAAATGGGAAACCGGTTATAATTATAAAGACCCTTAAATAATTATAATGCGTTTATAATTATAATCTGATTATAAACACCTTATAACCATCTACTGTAAGTGCCATTTATAATTATTATATTGGCTTCCTGGTGGTGACATATATAAGTGTGTTATTTCTTCGAGCTATAGTCAAAGCCATTGAACTCATTGTATTATTCTTATTTTGTGCTTGCAGCCATTTTTATATTAATAGACCTACAGTATACAGGGGAAATATTAAGTTATCTCAAAAATGAAGCTCATATTTGGTTTTGTCCAGGTAAGTCTCATCGACGATGGGAGTTCCCGAAAACCACTACTAATTTTTCCTCAATAGGAAAACGTCTTGAACACCGAAACCTGCTTGTTGGGGTCAGATTGTTTGATCAGGAATGCTCAATAGCACATGCATTTGAACTCTGGAGAGGGAAACGAATAAGATGGCGACTCAAGACGGCGGCGTCCCCATCCCCTCGTTCATCTCAGCATTATGGACCCGATTCAGTCTATTGTCGGTTGCGGTGAAGACCTCCCTGTTACGAATCACCACGAGTAAATTCCAATACATGCGCCTTGTCTCCTATTCCACTTACCCTCTCTGTAGTGTGTACTCGACAATTGGCCCAAAAGAGGCCTTCGCAAACCAAACATACCGTGGCAAGGTCGTGCTCATCACAGGCGCATCTCGTGGCATCGGACAGGAAACCGCCATCACCTACGCAATGGCCGGTGCAAACGTGACAATTGCAGGGCGTTCACAGCAGACTCTTGATATGACAGCTGCTGCGATCCATGCGGCGGTTTCGGGCGCCCAGGTACTTGTCGTTCCCGTTGATGTGGGAGATCCCAAGGCCACAGAGGCGGCAGTACAAGCCACGCTCGAGCGGTTCGGTCGACTCGATGTCCTCATTCCCTATGCGGGTGCTTTGAGTAACTTCAGCCAAAGTACGTAGGTTAGTAGAGAAACCCACCCTCGAGTCTGTGCTAACTTTGCGACTGCAGAGTTGGGCCATAAGGACCCTGGTCGGTGGTGGAACACATTTGAGGTCAATGTTCGAAGGGTCTACGATACCGTTCGGTTTGTTCTCGTCATCTTCTTTCGCGCGACCGTGTCTTAATGACGGTTAAGGGCCTCTCTACCGGCGCTCGAGAAGACTAGCGGGCGTATCATGGTCATACCCTCCAGTGGTGCACAGCTCCGCGTCCCATATGCAAGTGACTATACTACTTCGAAACACCCCATCAATCGCCTGATTGAATTCACCGCCCTTGGTGCACTGGCGTGCTTAACCATTATCACATGTCTTCGCGTCTACCAAAGAACACCCCAAGTTGATTGTCATTGCGTTGCACCCGGTGGCCTTCAGAATGCAGATGGCTGAAGAAACGAGCGTTGGATTCCCTGACGACTTGCACTTCGACCCTCCGCAGCTACCAGCCGTGACGATGCTCTACTTTACTTTTACTTTTCCTTGCGTCGACTGGTTGAACGGAAAGTCAGTTCTGTGTGTTTGGTGATGCTGCGATTTACAATCTGACGACTTTGATACGGCAGATATTTGGTGGCCACCTGGGATATTCCAGAAATTGTGAGGGATTGGAAAGAGTTTTTGTTAACAAGTTGGCCATTCCTGTTGCCTCCGTGCCTGTGGGCATAGTATGTGTTACGCATTAAAGGAGATGTTGTTACCCAAGGGTCTGCACATGGTGGCCAGTGATCGGACGAAAGACGGTGTCTATTTCTGCTCTACAAATCCTGTGATCTAACTTGGAGTCTCATACGGCGCACACCACATCTACAGTTCGGTAACGAACCTGAAACTCGTCGGGAGTACTCACTGATAGTGCCCGGTGTTACATGAAGTACGTCACCACGAATGTAGGTGGTCCGAATCATGCCACGGGATCTATCGCGACTTAAAGGACAGCCACTGGACGTTGGTTGATTACCAGACTACTAATGGTAGTTATTGTTCTCACTTAGTGCGGGTCTAGTACGCCACAGACTTCGGCGAAGTTGATTTGTCCCTACATGAGATCCACGTGCTCTCCTTACAGCGCCCTATGGGCATAGCTTCTGATGACAAAACAACATTGTAGTTCTGGACGCCAGCGTATTGATCGGTTTTGAGTAAGAACCCGAACATGAAGAATTGACCCTTCTGCTGGTACTACATAACTTGATTAGCTGAAAGCCCACGGAAATGAAGTCATTACAGTGAGGCGCCATAGACCGTGAGATCTGCGTGAGATCGCATGGGATACAAACGGCCCAGCCATTCAAGTTTCCCACGCGTTCCTACCGACCGACAGCCCCCATGCTATGATAGGCACATGAAACCCATTCCAGACACACAATTGAGATTGTCCAGTTTCCCCACAAACGGTATACGCCAACCAACGTTTGGGATATGTGGCCTCCGGCTCTTACTGACGACCCCATTTACCGTGCAACGCTTCTACAGAGCACTCGGCAGAGACGCTTAGCGTCGCCGCGGAGTTGGCTGCAGCGGATATAAAGAGAAAATCTTCGTGTGCCTGCTGACGAAAGATAGCAAGGACATGGTGGTCAGGCAGATTGCACTAGATCGTTGTGGGCGACATGATACTCCCATCGCTAACGCGAGCGTGTTAACAACCTTCAGCCAGAGTATCCAACGTGCCGGAAAAATGCCGCACCTGGGAATAGTGTTGCTACCAAGGATGATTGGTGGTCGTACATATTTGGGGTTAATTGTCGTGGACATTTTGGGATTCCTGCTCTTGGCCTACTCTTGGATTAGTTGAAAGTCTTCACGTCAAGTTACATCCGGGCATGATCTGGATCCACGTGACAAAGAGGATGGGCTTTGAGTCTTCAGATAGATCTCGAGACATTTCACCTGCCAATTACGATGATCCGCCACCCCACCTCGACAACTGACTAGACGGTCCGTGCTGCCATGTTCGATATTTCCCTTCCTGACCGAACTTCCATACCCAAGATACCGGAAGAGTTTCGCAAAAAGGAGGCCCTACATCTGATCACCATTCTGTAATCCAAGGCGCATAAACTAGACGGGAAAAGAAAAAGAAGACTGAAGTCTTGCAAGGTCGACACCAACAGGAAATGAGTTTGAAAAAAATGAGAATTCCAATGTGGAGAGTTTCTGTGCTATTTCTCGTTTGTAGTGCTTCTTCCAGGAAAAACCAGACGTTGATATGAGTCCGGGCCGGGGACGAGTGAGTCACCGACATGATCCATGCATCGTGCCCTTGCATCGTGCCATGTATCAATACAAAAGGAGAAGCCCTACGACCAGTGACTTCTCTGTCAAACAAGGGTCGGGGGCATCATCGATGTTAAGTCGGACTTCTAACACAAATGTGTCCAATCTCGGGATGCGAGTTCGGAGTCCCTGAGATTCTGTTCGAGCTAGCAAGTCCCGGTTAAGGTTAAGGCAACCGCCTGCAAACCTGGGAAGAGTCGTAATATGTTACATCAGACGTCAGGTCCCCTGGAGTAAAAGAGCCAACTTTACGGGTTTTGCGAGTTGATACTCCGGCGCGATTAGCGTAATAAACAGAAGGGCCATTCCAGAAGGGGCCTGAAGGGCGAAATTATCGCAGAGGAAATTCCTCAATTGATTGAACTTTGTGTATCCCCGCCGAGCGATGTGCCTGGGGATGGATGCAGCAGCAATGACTGCAGCATTTG
Organism: Lactarius deliciosus; assembly: GCA_021525775.1. Lineage (NCBI taxonomy): Eukaryota > Fungi > Basidiomycota > Agaricomycetes > Russulales > Russulaceae > Lactarius > Lactarius deliciosus. The sequence continues at coordinate 6,473 of JAKELK010000451.1, read as the reverse complement.
GAGCCTGAGTACGAAAATAATTGTGTAAGTGCAGTCATAGGCTCGATGTGGTGACGGCCAGTCTGTCAGTCATTCTCCAGCAGTCCTTTCGAGTCAGGTGACAACCAACGATGGGAGTCAAGGACCCCGGATACCGGTAATCAAGAACCCCAGCCACCTGGCTGCCGTGCGCTTGCCACCGAGTTCTTCGACAGCCAGTGCGCATCGACCGCGATGAGCCAGGCTCCTGCCCCAAAAGCAGACCCAGAGGCTCCAACACCAACACCAGCAACCCAAACTCCCACCACTACGTATACTCCTGCCTCTTGGGCCCCGGGTCGTAAGTCCTTGTATATTCACAGAGCGCCGCTGACCTTTCTAATCCCATCAGAAATACCCATCGACCCGGTGTTGCAGCAGCAATCCGCGAATGCCACGTAAGCACTACTCGGTTCCGTATCTCTTGGTCTTAGCTGGTCCAGGACTTCGTACTACACGCAATTCCAACATTCTCACTACCCGCAAGCTTCATACGGCCACTATCAGCCTTACATCCCTCCAGCGCAAGCCGCACAGTCTCAGCCACCTGCGCCCGTGACCGCTGCGGTACAGCGTCAGCCCTCGCAGGCGGCAAATCAGCTCGACACTTCCGACGTTGCCACTCTCAATGATGCCCTAGGAAGTGCAGGAGTGGACTTGAGGGTCTGTGCACCCATTTCGATCTTCACTCATACACTTAACTCTCTGCTATCACCCAGGCGGAAGAAGAAACCCTACAACGCAGTGCCGACCAACACCAGGCATACCGTCCGTATGAAGACCGCTCGCGAAAACAGCCCACGACTCCTAACTTCGACACGCGCTTCCTGGGACCTACAATGCGTGCGATTGGGACGAAGCACAAAATTTCAAAAGTACCAGAAGACTCTGTCAACTATGTCGCACTAGCCTTACGGGCACGGCTGCAAGATCTCCTCGTCGCAATGGCCGCAGCCAGTACTCATCGCACAGAATCACAGTTTGACCGTGCGCCGTCTACATATGCGGACGGATCCCCTATGTGGCGGGTGTCTGTACGACGGGACGTCGCAAAGCAGCTTGCTGCCCTCGAACGTGCAGAACGCGAAGAGGAGATGCGCATTCGGCGCGAGCGGAAGGAGCTCGCAGCTGCCCAAGCCGCTGCCCTTGCTGCTCATGTGCCTGGGGCTGCGATCGGGGACGCAGAGGACGTCGACGGTGGGCCAAAAAAGAAAAAGAAGAAAGCAGATGGTCCCGGCGTGACTGCGAAGAACATGTCTGAGGACGTTCGCAAGAAGATGTCCAATGCCGTTGCAAGCCACGCCGCCGGTCTTAGTACGGGCAAGTACGCATGGATGAACGCGTCTAATGCCTCGTCCGCCCCGCCCCCGAAGCCGAAACCGGCTGCTAGTCCCACATCAGCGACGACGACGGCTCCTGCCACAGCTGCGGGAGGAAGCACCTGGGCCCGGCCATATGTGCCCACGTCCGGCAAGGCTCCTAACTCAGCGAGGGATGAGGAGGACACCCGGCGTGTCGTTACACTGCGCGATGCCCTCTTCGTGGTGGAAAAGGAGCGAGGACACGGCGCCGGGCGTGGCGCGGCGCACGGGTGGGTACGGTGACGAGCACCTTGCAGGCATTTCGAACCCGGACAACCGCCCTCAGCGTTTCGCTCCTGCTGCTGTGTTTTGTTCTGTATGATCGATCGTCGACTTTTTTTGTTTTACCACCGCTTTCCACTTTAAAGAATCACCTTTCTTTACCATATCTCCGTCGCCCGTATGGACTGCACTGGCTCAACTCCCGAATTTTCCGTGTCCGAAACTAGCGAGGCGGAAGATTAACCTAACGTGGAGCGGACGTCCAAATGAATCACAATGTCTATGCACGCGCTGCCAGGGTGCGACCAGGGCATGGGTGTGGTCGGGAAACTGAGGTTGCCGAACCGGAGGGCTTCTGAGGAACTTTCATACTTGCGTAGGGATTAGTAATCGATTAGTCGTTCACCACGTTGCCAGTAACAGCACTGTATGCCGTCATTGTAAGGTCCACCCGACAAGATGACGCTATATATGGAAATTCATGTGGGTCCCCTGTAGACATGAGTGCATCACGAAGCGGTTGACCGGCAATTGTTTGCCTGGATAAGACTCGAGACAACCAGGCAATCCCTACACCCGTGCCTGGTGGTGAAACCATTTCCTTCAACGCACTGCCTGCCAAGGGAACCTCCTGTCTGGCGTTTTCCCCTCTATCACGCAGCCCCCTAGCGATCCTCCGGTATACTCTGAACATTTGACAAGGACGTTGATCGACGGTTGATCAAAGTCAGGTCTAAGTTGACAGGTAGCTGTCCATAGTATCATTGCTGTATATTGTCTCATCATACCATTTCCGTCCATCGCCATACGCTTCTCTATACACCGCGAAATGAATTTCGGAGCGTGGGTGAAGGGAAGCTACCCCTCGATATCCGGAGGCGGTAGACATCTTACGCCTGCTTCACATCTCGCAATCTTATTTTCTCGGAACAGCCCGATTACAATAATGGCCCGAGATCGACAGATTGAGGCTGACCCGCTAGATCGCGGGCTCTTTCGCTAAGTAATCAAGGTATTTCGGCGTCCGGGTCCGAAGGTACTGGTCCGCCGGTTACTGTCTTTCTACTGGCGAGAATTGTGTTCTAGTCGTCGCGCCACCGCCTCGATGAGCGGAGCGGAATGTAGCTTCTGTGCGATTCGCAAGGTGTACAAGCTACTTCGGCGCGCGAGTCCGAATATGCAGGTCCGGCTACTGTCTTTCTGCTGTGGAGAGCGGTGTGTTACTTGTACTCGTCGCGCGATCACTACGATAAGCGGAACGTGACACAGCTCACACATGGAAAACAAGGTGCTTCGACGTCCAAGCCCGAAGATGCTGGTCCGGGTCGCTCGCTGTCTTTCTGCTGTGGAAGATCGTGCTACTTTGTGTTTCACTCGTCGAGAGATCATCGCGATGAGGGTACAGCTTCTGCACGATTATTCGCAAAGTGCACACGGGTGACACGGCACTTCTGCGTCCGAGTCCAAAATGCTGGTCCGGTTACTGTCTTTCTGCTGTTGAGAGCGGCGTGCTACTTTGCATTTTACTCGTCGCGCGATCACCGCAAAGAGTGGAGCGTAAGACGGCTCCTGTATGGTAAATTTTAAACAAGGTACTTCGACGTCCGAGCCTGACGGCGCTGGTCCGGTTACAGTCTATCTGCTGTGGAGAGCGCGCTACTTTGAATTCTACTCATCGCGTTCGCCGCGACGAGCGGAGCAGAATGCAGCTTCTGTCCAATTCGCGAGGTACTTCTGCTTCCGAGTCCGAAGGGGCTGGTCCGGTTGCTATCTTTCTGCTGTAAGAGAGCGTGCTACTTTGCGTCACAGTATACTCGTCGCGCGATGAGCGGAGCAGAATACAGCTTCATACATCTAAAGACGTGTATGCCCGAACAACTCGAAATAGTAATCATAACGCGCCAAGAGATTACGTCGTGCCAACGAAAACGTACATGGCCAATTCAAGGACCTGGAGTTACAACTGGGACGGATAAAGTTACTATGTGATCTCTTAATTCGATACACAAGCGCGGGTCGACGAGGGAAATAGAGAGGTAATAAGTCGAATTAAAAAGGGGCTTGGCAACCCTGAAAAAAAGGGAGCACTCGCGTAAGATCGGGAAGGAGCAGACAAATACAATCCTCATGGAATCCGCGAGCTCGCTCATAAACAATAGCCGGTCTGTCAACGCCGTGCCGCCGAAGGTCGTCGCGAGGTACTTGGCCTGCTTTTGGCGGAGTGCGAACTACGCTGCCGCATGGGCTCTTGCGGGGTGTGTCTGCTGCTGCTCTTACGTTGAACGGGTGCAGGGCGATTTTGTGGAGGCTGCTGCTGGGTCCGATTCCCGCCGCGATAGTAGTGATGTTGGGAGCTGTGAGACCTGTGCCGCTGGGGTGGGCGCTGCGCGGGCGCGGGCGCGGGCGCAGGGGGAGGCGCAGGCGCTGTATTGTTCGCATCGCGCTTGCCGTTGCTGAGGCTACCCAAGCGGAAAAGCGAGAACGGACCGCCCCCGCCCGCAGTTTCATGTGCCCGCTGACGGTAGTACGCACGGACAGCGCGCGCCTCCTTCATCTCGCGACGGCCACGTTGGCGTTCCCTTTCGTTTCCGATGAGGGTCCCTCGCCACATGCAGAGCCAGCCATGGATGGTCGATGCCTTGCGACGACGCCGGTGGCGGTCATCTTCCTATACATCAGAACCAATGAATTTCTAAATATTATTATTTGAACGCCCTATTGATATACTCACCGTATCCCAGTCAATCTCAAACATTGATTCGATTGCGCAAGGTCAGGGTTTAGGTGTAAGAGGGTTGATAATTGCGTGTCAATGCTCCGAGTGTCCATTATAAACGTTGCACGTAGACTCGGAGATGCCCGGATGGCTAGTATGATCGTGGGGTGCCTCCACCAACAACCCCAATTGTGCTCTCTGTGTGGCGGGCTCTGGCCCTGGACTCAACAACGGCGTGCTGGGGGCGTGTCTGTAGGTGCGTACGTGAGGTTGACGTGCTTTGCTTGGAGTGCCCGAATCTGGCATGTGCGTGGAGAAGGCGTGTCGGTCCCGGACCGTGCGTTTTTGGTGAGCACGGTGCCCCACGCAATCACCTGTTCTCACACGATTCGAGACTGGAAGCAGTACGTGCATGCACTCTCCATGAACGTGAACAGCAAAAATAACTTGACATGTGGGTTCAGGTCAATGGAACACGGAGAAGATGAAATTGCTAGTAGTGATGCCAAAGTATGGTGGAGAGGGAGAAATGAATTCGCGGGAATGGAACTCCACCCGGTCCGTCACTCACTGCCGCAGCCGAACAAGGACGGTCCGGGCGTTTAAATTGGTTTGACTTATATCATTTGGAGATGTCTTCTTGCGTTGGCGTTGATAGGCGCCACGTGCCGCAATGGGCAGTGCTCCGCTGTCTAACACCGCCATACATCCCATCTACATCTCTAGGATGGGACACAACAGACATCACCCTGCGGCGAGCTCAATAGCCGAAGACTTCCGGACTGAACAACGTCCGTATCTTGGGTCCTCCTTCAAATACGATGCCGCTAAACTTCAAAGGTCAACTTGAACTCGCTCCCCAGCAAAGGGATAGCAGCAAACCATATCACCCAGACAACTCGCGTACTATTCTTAAATGGGTTTCAAGAATGTCAGCGCCATCATTGATGGACGGCTCTATTTGGGAAAGTCAGTATTTTCATTTTTGGAAATCTGCCATGAACTCTGATCCCGTATGACTCTTCCCACTCTTTAGCCTTGTTTCGGCACAATCTACCCGCTCTTTGACAGAGCGCCGCATCACACATATCGTCTCGGTCTGTACCGAACCAATCCCTGCCGAGCACCCGCAGTCTGGTATAAGACACATGCGCGTCCCCGTTCAAGATGCGCATCATGAAGATCTTCTCATTTGGATGCCGTCTGTCTGTCGTTTCGTCGATGAGGCTCTCAGCGCTGGCGGTGTGGTCCTCATCCATGGAGTACACGGCCTGTCACGCGGTGCCACCATTATGGCTGCTTATGGTAAGACTGAACGAGTTCTCGCCTGCTCCGATCTATTCATTGACTTGTGTTGCTCCAGTTATGTGGTCCAGACGCGTCAGTTCCGCCGAAGCCTTGGACATAGTTAGACGTCGTAAGGCTATGTTCATACCTGCCCGCTCTGACAGATTCTCACCCACCATTCGGACCAGATCGTGAGCAAATATGGCCGAATGCAGGCTTCATGGAACAGCTTTCACTCTTCGAAATGTGTCGTTACGCACCATCTATGGAAGAAGGAATCTACGTGCGCTGGCGACAGAACATCGACCGTCGGCTGCAAGGTCACAGTTGAGGTAGACGTCACGAGCTCAGATTTGAACCAACAAATCTGAAGAGTCGTCTCCAATATTTCTTGCTATTTCTTGCAACTGCTTTGTCTGTAGAATTGTTGTACTATATCATCAACTGATCATAGACTGGCACGTTGCTGTCGTACATCATCACTAATACGAATTCTCTATTCCCACACTTATGTTGTCCTCCCTAACGTAACTCTTACTCGAGTGGAGACATGGCTCTCTCTATATGTGTTCACACGACGTGAACGAATTGTCGTCATATCGAACATTAGGGCTTAAACAACCGACGGTCCTAACAATGCTAAGATAGATTCTACCTGCCCGGTCTTGCGACAAGGTGCCGTGGGATCTACACAGCTCTCCAGCGTTGCAGCCATTCGTTAGATCGATCGGCAGTGGAGCAAACGAAGCACAGCTGCAAAAGAAGCCAGCTACAAGGCACGACCAAGATCTCACGCCGGGATTCAGGGCGACAAGGAGATCGACGAGGCACTTTCGGAGGCACACAACACTGTGATGCCGGTCGTTGCT
>JAKELK010000450.1:0-41060 GCA_021525775.1 Lactarius deliciosus | reverse complement strand
GAGAGGATGTATGCCACCCTCGACCTGATCCTTGGCGCGCTCTTTTGCTGTCGGCGTGCATAGAGGGAAGGTGGGTGGAGAGTTGAGGTGACGTGTATAGCGCATGTTCGTGCGGGAAGACTTTTTTGGCGGATGCACAGGTCACTGATACATCTGTTCAAACAATTGCGGAGGAAAGATGCAAATTCTTCCGCACCACATGAGTTTCGAATGATTGCCACGAGCGTGCAATTTAAGATCGTTCCATCCCGTAGCGATAGTCACAGGAAGAATCAGGACAATTGAAGCGTAGAAGAAGCAGGGACTCTTCCATTATTTCGTGAGTCTCGAATGATATCGCCAGTTTCACATCTTGAAACGAGATGGCATCTGGAGCATACGACGCGAAAGGAGCGTCAGGAGAAACGGTGAAGATGACCGTCGGTTGTGGTTCCTTGCGTCTGTCGATTAAAGATAACTACACGACTTGGAAGGACGTTACGCGTACCTTGCAAATGTGCAATCCAACTTTTTGTACAAAGCCCGCAAACGCAGTGCACATATATGGCATGTACGATGGTTGCACTCTGAGACCGCATAATACTTGACGGGTTCGGCGCAGATCCAGCAAAGTCCTGGTCGTCATCTTCCTGTGCCTCCGTCTGGGAAGCGGTGCCATCGGCGGCGGCGGCGGTATACCAGCATCTACCTTCAAGTCACCCCATCCATCGCCTGTGCGTTTGGATCCGGCGTAGAGTCGCCCTTGGTCTTTGCGCCACCCCTCCCGCCTCTACTTGGGCCTCTACCACGGGGGCGTCGGCGCCCGCGATTAGGACTGGTGGTCTGTCTGGACTGAGTTGAACGGATATCTCTGCCATTATATCTGCTTTGTTTTGCAGTGTTGAGTACGTTGAGTACTCGAGACTAGTACTGCTGGTAGACCGCAGAGAGGAAGTGACCTAGGTTGTGACCGTGACTCGGCACTGTCAACTCAATTGCCTGACAGCATCACTGGCAGCCAGGAAACTTGTTCCTCTACTAAATGACTGGTGATGAGCAACGCCGAGCTCGAAATTGACGATGACCACCCGTTAGCCCTTGAACTCTCAAGTCTGCGCACTGCGGTTGCACGTTTCCAGGTAGGTGCAAATCGACGTGCCTAAAGTTGCGCCCAAGTCCGGTCTTCTACCCACCTCCCTACAGCATGAAGCATACATCTGCGCTCAAACTGCAGCGGCACTCTCTCGAATCCGCCATGGCCATCGAGCGCGCCAAGTGCTCGAGCACGAGAACGCCGCCGCACGTGCAGAACTCGCCGCACTCCGTGCGCACCCCGATACGACACCACGCCCCGCCGAGCTACAGCTCCCCGAACTCACCCTCGCCCTGCGCCGTGCGAGCGACAAGCTTACTCTCGCAGAGGACGCCCTCCGCACTCGCAACTCGCAGTTCGCGGACGTACAGGGGCGCCGCTGCGCGCGCCCATCACGCGGCGGAGAACGCTTTTGCGCTCGCCGCAGGTGCGCGCGCACGCGAGGAGGATGTCATGACGCGCGAGCGGGCACTTGTGCTGAAGCTGCGCGTGGTTGAAGAGGAGGGCAAGATGATGGATCGCGCGGTGCGGGAATATGCGGACCTCGTCCGCGACCCTCGAGCGCCGTCAGGGCCTGCCTTCTTCCCCACCCCCGAGCGGTACGGGCGCATTCAACAGAAAGTCAGCAGAACATGGCGATGTCGGACTCATTGTAGCTCTGCAAGAAGAGAAGGTGGGACTGCGGAAGCTGGCTGGGGAGTTTGTGGGCGAGAACGAGGCGCTCAGGGACGAGATTGGTAAACTGCAGGTCGAGCTTGAGGGAACGCGTGCCGAACTTGAAGGAGAGCGGAAAGCGGCGGAAGAGGAGCGCGCGCAGCTGTCCCATGCGCTTACTGAGCTCCAACTACATGAGCACGACGATAACGCGGCCGCCAAAATGGTTTCCCGTTATATGTACGCCCCTTCCCCCCTTTTTTCACACCCTTTCCCGAGCATGCCTCTACAGGAAGTTTCTCCCAGGCTACAACGGACACGCTACAAAAGTCCCTTGAATCACTCAAAGCGCGCCACGCAGCAACGATGGCTACGCTGCACATGCAGGCCGCCTCCGCGCAGACCGCGCTCGCGTCCGAGCAGCGCCAATCTACCCGCTTGCGCAACGTACTGGAAGATGCGACGGAGGAGCTCGCGCGCGAGGCGTACGGCCGCCGGCGTGAGATCGCTCTGCGGCTCGCCGTTGTTGGACGGGAGGACCAGCTCGTGGAGGCGCTCCGGCGGTGGGGTGCGCCGTACGCAAGAGACGCGTGCGAAGGAGGATGTGCCGATAGAACAGCGGCTTGACTCTATCGTCGGCGACGCAGGAGACCCTCCTCGCCCTCGTCGATGGCGCGGCCCTTCGTGAAGCCGATGTACAGGGCACTGGCACCAGCACCGGGAGTGTAGCACGGATTGCCGCCGCTCATGACACAGTGAGAGCGCTTGTGGAGGAGCTACAGTTGGAGACGGAGAGGAGGATGCACCTCGAACGAGTGCTGGGCGACGCCGAGGTGGACGAAGAGGGCCGAATTATCCCGCCACCGGTTCATGAACCTCCTACCCCACCTCCCAAGGTCGATTATGTTAACACAGCAACTGAAGTCACTCCAGAAGTGGTGATGGTGGACGCTGCGATCTCGCCAATTTGTTCTCCTTCGCCAAGGGCACCCATCCAGGTTTTAGAGGCATCAATAGAAGACCCCGGGTCGCTGGCTGTACCGGCCGATTTCCCTGTTGTTTTACCACCGATACAACCCACGCCTCTTGAGCGCGAACCAACGGCGATCATAACTTTACATCAGCCTGCACCGCGTTCAGCCATGGGTTCTCCAGCATTTTTATCACCCCGTACATCACCATCGCCATCGATATCCACCCAAGAAAATACCTTTGCCACCACCAGTCCCGGTTCTCTTGCATTGCAGGATAGCACTCTAGCATCTACTAACGGATTTGATACCACGGAGTCACCGTCGTCGCCGGCCAGCTCTATTTCACAATTATCCTCCAAACGTCACTCACCGCCCCTTCTCTCGGAGCTTGGAAATACTAAAACACGCTATGACGAGCTGCAGCACGCCTTCCGCGACTGCCACTTGGCACTCCGCGAGTTAGACCAGACACTCCAATCCCTTCCGACTACTTCTTCACTGCCGACGTCTGCTCTGCAGGTCGTTTTCACTCGTCTGGACGACTTTAACGAGGATGCGCGGGTCGAGCTCGAGATCCGCATCGCAGACGAAGAGCGTATCGCACGTGGGTACGCGACGCTACTCGCTGTGCCAGGTGCGATCACAAGCGAGGCGGAAGCGCAAGACGTCGAGCGTGCCGTGCGAGCATTTGTCGATGGGAGCGATGCGGCGGTTGCACGCGCACTGAACCAATTTTCTCGCAAGAGGGACGACCTGGAACACGACATTGCGGCGCTCAAACTCGCCGTGCACGAGGTCCCACAGGCACAGGAGCAGCCAGAGTCCCAGGCACAGTCCCAGGCACAGTCTCGCCCTACCACGCCAGCGCCCGGGTCGACGGTCAACGCCTCCTGGACGTCGCTCGCGGCGGGTTTGTTCGCAGCTGGGTCGTCGCGCCCTGCGAGTCCATCCCCGACGTTTGGCTCTATGGTCACCTCTCTCCGCGGACGGCGTGTAGTTTCGAGTTCGTCAGACGGTGGCCCCGGCGGTTCGGGGCCGCTCGCCGCTTTGCAACGGCAATTCCGGATACCGATGCCGGACCTTCATCAGCACCACGCACCGCCGTCTCCGTCGCCTGGACTTCCTGGGCCCAGGGCGCGGACGACGTCTGGTATGTACATGCTCGGTCTTGGCATGCGAGGAGGTGTTATTCCTGGAAGGAAGCCGACTGGGCTTGGGAAGAGCGTGCAAAGGGTCGAGGTGACTGATTCCGACGACGTTGAGTAACTGTATTAAGTAAAGTGTGTCAAACTGGGACAAACAAACTAGGGGGGTCAATCGAGTAATTTTAACCACGAACCGTGACTTTGCTCCTCTGAAGGGGACTCCACACCATCTACTAACGGGTGCACCGCTCATTTTCAAGTTTTCTTAATGTGAGTAGAATATTGGAGAAAAACAAGAAAAATTTCCATGTTCTAGACGCAGGGTTACTCATTACTTGGCCCGTGTCGCACACGCCGCTTTGCTTTTACAGATCTGTTTTTGATATCCTCTTTATTATCTGACGACGACGTTCATTCGGCTTTGTATGCGGTATCTTCGTACTTCATCTTCTCCAATCTTGACTAAATTTTTATTCATTTCAGTGTAGCATCGAGCTGGGCTTGTAGTCAGTGTGGTACACATGCCGGGCCCACAATCGCCTTACCCACATCCTGGGCCATCTTCGTATTACCCGCCCCCGCCAAACATGCCTCATTACAGCTACACGAACGTACCTGCACCTTACCCGTACCAATACCCGCCTCCGCCCATGAATGGCCACTCACCCGCCCCGCCTTCGCCTCGTGTCTCTGGCCGTGCTGGATACCATACTGCACCCCGTGGCGGACCCGGCCCCAACTTTGCCCAAAATTATTTACATCAACCTCACCCGCACCCTCATCCACACCACCCACCCCCATCACACACATCGTACATTCCTCACGTTCCCATGCATTCCCCGCAGCCTTCGCCCACTAATGCCTATCAACATCACCAAAAGTATCCCCCCAATGCACAACAAGCTCCGTATACTTCGCCATATCCTCCTCCTGCTCATCAGCAGAGTTGGACTTTCCAGCAGCCGATATCCCCGTTACCAAAACAACTGTCCATGCCGCCCCCTCCCGCTCTGTCACCCATAGCATCCTCACCAAAAGCTCCTATGATTCTAGACGGTCCACTGGACCCTGAGCCGACCGACGAATCCGCTGGATCCTCTGACCCACCTCGAGGTCCCTCCCCGGAACCTGCTGCAGAGGAGTCCACGCCGTCATCCCCTTCGTCTCCACCCGTCTGTCCGCCACCATGTTCTCCTTCCTGTTCCAGCCAAGCCTCACAGTCGTTACCTTCCACGCCTCAAGTATCTATACATCCCGAGCCCGTACCTGCGCCTACCAAGTTGCAGGCCCCATCTCATCCAAAACCACAGCTCGGTGGCTGGGCCATCTGGTCTCGTCGTCCAACGGACCCATCCCTTGCGCCTGGTATCATCATCTCCCCCCATTCCCGCCCGCCACCAGATGTTATAGAGAAGGCTCTGCGACTTCCCACTCCCCCAGAATCTCCGAAGCCTGTTGCCGTTAGCCTTGTTATACCATCCAATGTCACCGTCGTTTCTGGCCCTTCGTCCACACAAGCTCCACCAGAAGAACCACCGAAGCCGACTTTGGATTCCGCGGAAATTTCTCCTAATGATTTACCTGAACCTGAGACCGTGTCTTCCTCCGGAACAGACAACTCGACCGTGTCCGACACCCCGCCGGTCCCCGTCTCTCCACTCTCTTCGAGTACGTCTGTATCCGTCGCTGGTACTGCCCACTCGCAGACCAAACTGGGTCCTGGGGCCAGCGAAGCCACGACGAGTGCCGCAGCTCTCGCCAGTTCTGATGAAACTCCTTCGTTGGAAGTTCCCGACTCTGCTGCGGTGGCACCTTCTCCCTCTGCCGATACGTCCACGCCGACCCCTCCTCCGGCTTCGTCCACCTCTACTGCGCCGGCACCGGCATCTGCGCCACCGGTTCTTAAGAAGTCTTGGGCATCTTTACTTCGTCCGGCTTCGGGCGACCCCTCTACCTCGAAGTCATCTCTTCCTACTTCTTCCGTCGTCGGCTTTTCCATCCCGGCCTCTCCACCACCTGCACGCGTCCCCCCTGTGCGTCGCCCAGAGCTCCTCGCTCACCTCAATGGCACCGCTCCCTCACGGTCGGCTCTGCCGCGCCTGCGCGCGCGGGGGATCGTGAACAGCGGGAACATGTGCTTTGCGAATGCTGTTCTGCAGTTACTCGTTTATTCACCTCCGTTCTGGAGGCTGTTCAAAGAACTGGGTCGCCTATTGGGTCAGCGCGAGCGAGAAGGCCAGGAGAGTGATGACGGGGCAACTCCGCTGGTGGACGCAACGGTGAAACTATTGGAGGAGTTCGTGTATGAAGAGAAGAAGCCCTTGCCGACGCAGCAGCAGCAGGGGTCACGGAGTAAGGCGAAGGAAGAAGAGAAGAAAGAGGAGGAGAGTGTGGATTCGTTCATGCCGACATATGTGTATGATGCCATGAAGGAGAAGAAGCGATTCGATAACATGCGGGTATGTTCTCATGTTCTTCTGGCATGTCCCTTTTTGTCCCCCTGTTGCTAATCGTGACGGAAACATGTATAGGGTGGCCATCAAGAAGACGCGGAGGAATTCTTAGGCTTTTACCTTGATACCCTCGAGGAAGAGTTGCTTGGGTTACTCTCTTCGATCAGCCCGCCCAAGCCCGCATCTACTGTTTCCGACAAGGTCGAGGAACATGAGGAGGGGGTTCAGTCCGGCGCAGGTTGGACTGAGGTTGGCAAACGTAATAAAATGGTGCTCACCCGCGCGGTGTGTTACTCATCCGCCCTCTCTCTGCACTAAGTTTGGCGTGCTGATGCTTGGATGACTTGCGGATGGCACGCACAGGTCAAGTCGGTCGAGTCGCCAATCACGCGCATATTCGGTGGGAAGTTCCGATCTACACTACGCGCGCCGCATCAACGCGACTCCGTCGTCGTCGAGGACTGGCGGTCCCTCCAACTCGACATCCAGGCATGTTGTCTATCTCCGGGTTGCTCTTTTTTCACTAATCCCATCACAACTCTTTGGTATAGCGTGACTCGGTCCATACCATTCAGGATGCGCTCTCGTACATCTCGCACCCTCAACCCGTGCAAGTGGGCCCTTCCGGTTCGAGCGAAGCGAGCCAGCAGGTCCACATCGAAGCGCTGCCGCCCGTTCTCGTGTTGCACCTCAAGCGCTTCCTGTACGACACGGCCGCACGTGGCGTAGTCAAGGTCGGTAAACCTGTACAGTTCTCCCCTGAACTCGAGATTCCATTCGGTACGCTCCGCGTCTCTTCCCTCATGGTTCGCATGAGAGACGGAGGCTGACATTCTGTGTATGGTTAGACATCATGGCGCCGGCCTGCAAGCGCCCCGCTCGCTATACCCTCTATGGCGTGCTCTACCACCATGGCGTGTCCGCTGGCGGAGGGCACTACACCCTCGATGTGCTTCACCCGAACCCCCGTGGTGGTACCAGTAGTAGCGGTAGGGTTGCTGGGAGTAATAATGGCGAAGCGTGGCTGCACATTGACGACGAGACGGTGAGCGCGGTGCAGCACGAAGACGTATTCGGACGCGGTGACGGTAAGGAACGCAGCGACGATCGCTGTGCCTACCTACTCTTTTATCGACGCACTGCCCTTGCACGGACATAATGAACTTACTCTTTTCTCTTGACGGTTTTTTTTTGTTGTTTTTACACGCCTTTTTTTCTTTTTCACACTTCCAACTTTTTTTTTTTGCTGTATCTCTTAGCGCATTTTTGAGTTTGGGTAGAATGCATATGAGTAGTGGCTGTATCCTCTCCATCATCATTGAATTGACCACTAAGTTTTACCAGTACGATATATGGTTCGCGCTGCTGCTGCTGCTACTTATTGGCAACGGAACGACAACGGCTTTAATATTCTGAGTGGGAATCGATTTGATATATAAAGTTTATCTAAATAGACATATTATTGACAAACTGACACGGGGAACAACGAATGAGTCCACAAAACACATTCATATTTTTGTTGCTGCAGTACCTCAATGGAGTTCGTAGATGTTCCAGGACTAAGAAAACAAGATCAGCAAACGGAACTACGCGGACAGCCAAAACGCACCTTTCTCCACTCCAGTCCCCAGTATTCGTTGATGGGGCCATCGATACCCCACGCGACACCGCGGAACCACCAAAAGTTGGCGACGATCGCGAACGCGACGACGGCGAAGGTAATGTTCTTGGTGCGCTCCGAGAGTAACCGAGCGCTGAAGACGAAGTGGTCGAGCAGGTGCGCGGCCATCAGGACGGCAAAGTAGAGCGTCGGGAGCTAGGTCATCGATGATGTGTGAGATGGTCAGGCAGGAGAAGAAGGTAAGGAGAAGCACGCACATAGTGATGTACGTAAGTCACGCGACCCATGATAAGGAAGGGGACTTTTTGAGGACCGCGTCAGCTTCACCGGGCGGGCTAAGGGGTAGAACGAGACGCTCACAATAATGCAGGGCCCAACCAAAGAACGCGACCTTGCCTACATACAAAAAGTGTTCCCATTCTCCTAAAATCGCGTCGCGGTGTCAGAGGTCACGCATGGGGAAAGAAAGATCTACGCACTTGGCTCCATGTCGACGTACCGCCTCTGCATGCGGAACATGTACACCCCAAACGCGAGCACGGCAAGCACGAGGCTGACGGTGGAGCCCCACCAGATGATGGGCGTGCCGACGAGATAGTACTTGGTCTGCTGGTCGCCCCAGCCGCACATGCGCAAGCCGAGCCGCATCAGCGGCCAATCCGTCGGCTTGGACGCGAGGATGTCCTCTTTGTCCGGGTCCGGGACGAGCGCGTTGTTCGACGTCATCATCGCGACGTTCAGATGCCAAAAGTCGCGCAGGAATGGCGAGCGGTAGAACTTGGTCTCGCCCGGTGGTACTGTGACATTCTCCAAGAGTCAGTGACAACCCTCTGCGAGACGAGTAGAGACGCACGGCGGTCGTTCCAGTGGCTCTCGACGTTCCAGTAGGTATATGGGTCGTCCGGAGTGTCTTCCTTGTCGCAGCTCACCTCGATCTGCTTGAATCCCCACTCGGGCAGGTTCTTGTTCGCGGCGCGGATGTAGCAGCCGAGTACGGAGTGCCGGAAGCGCAGACGCGTCGTGAGCGAGTGGATCTTGTCGACCTTCTCACGCCTCCCGCGGTGAAGATCGTCGACGACTTCGACAACCCAGTAGTCGTTCTGGTCGCCGATTGTGGCGTTTCCGTAACACGAGATCTCATTGTTCAACTTTGTGACCGGAGCGGGGACATTGTGCGAGTGAAGGTTCCGACCCGTGGGTTCGTGCACGAGGCGAATGGAATCGCCGTGGTGGAGGTAGCGGATTGGTCCGTTCAGGTCGACGCTAGGCTCCTCCCAGCGCGGGGTAATAATCCAGTCGTTATTTGTGTCTTTGTAGTGATAACATGTCACCTGTTGTTGGTTGGAGCCGACAGGGTAGGTTTGAACGTGGGAGTGCAAGAGGCCGCCTCCCCAGCCCATGTTTTTCAGCGTTATTTTCGAACCGAACGCGATATCTGCACGTAATGAGATCTAAAAGAAGACTCGCGGAGACTGCCCACTCACCAAGGGGATTTCGACCAAAGTCGTTGCCCTCAAGATTGGCCTGGAACAGAGAGCTCATCTGCGCATCTCCAGGTCCAGAGTGATTGAGGATGAGGAAATGTATTTTAAAGGACATCATATAGACGAGGATGGGGAGTACGATCAAACAAGCGATGCGCGCGCCCCAATGCCGAAGTTGGGTTCGCTATTAGTTTTATCAGCGTATGGTAACAGAGAGCAGGCAACTGGACGAACTGCAGGCATACGCAGGTCACCGAACTTATTCCATAGGTCCTCGATTGTATAGAGACCAACCAGAGCCGTGACGAACAATCCGACCAACTTGACACTTTACGGTATTCGTTAGAGGTTACAGTTATAGAAGGTCCAAGTGAGGAACTTGCCTAGATACACATCCAATAGACGTGCCTGTGAAAGCCAACCAGAACCACCAGTCAAAGGAAAATGACCTAAGGATGGTGAGTGCCTAGCATATGTCTAGCGAGACAGAACACACTGATATTGCTGATTGTGGAACTTTGACAGACCAAAGACGGTGGTGAAGGTGAAAAAGAGTAGCATAGAATCTAGAAGAATGAACCGCGATATACATAACCAGGCGACATCTGTTGCGAACGAGATCAGGGGCTACAGGAACGCGACGTCGACGGCGAGAAGAACGCACCACACAAAATCATCAAAGCGACTATATGGCACGCCCGCGTGCTCATGCCGAGTTCGACGGCAGTATACCACCCAAGTGGGACCATTAAAACGCCAAAGGTGGCCAAAATGACGCGCATGGCGACGTACGGCACGTTGTCGGGGTAGGCCTCTCCGCTCTTAAAATCGAAGCCGCCATTGTATCCAGAGAGTAACCCCGCGAACCCGACGAGCATCTTCCCGAGAGGTGGGTGGACATCGAAGTAAAACTCGCGCTTGAGGTAGTGCGAACCGAACTTGCCAAAGTGCGCCTCATCCCAGACGACGACGGACGATTTGCCGATTTTATGGAACCGCGTCCAGCACGACAGGAGGGTGTACACGGCAGGTGCGACGTGCTCAAGGTTTTGCTGGATGAACTCGCGCTATGGGGTAGGAAAGGTGAGTGGCTCAGGTGATAGGAGACAGCAGCGAGACATACGACAGAAGTGGGCGGAGGTGGTGGGGCCTTTCTAGCTATCCTACCTCCTCCACCATACCTCTGAGAGGCATTCGCTTTAGCGTAAACGTCCTTCCCCTCTCCGTCGTATTCGTCGACCCACTCCTTGTCGTGCTGCGGGGAGGTGGTGCCAGCTGGGTGGTGATGAGCGACCCTACGACGCGTAGACGTATCCTCGGCCATGTAGTACGGGAGTTCTTCTTGTCTGTGGGAAGATTTCCAGTTGCTGGATGTGTGCGTAGGATGACGAACAAGTTCAAAGTCTTCAGACGAAGAAGTTGGACTATCTGGCGGTGGGTGTATAGTGATGGCAATTTCAGGGTTTTGCATCGGCTTCTGAGGTTGTCTATGAACCCCAGGCGTTACGGACTCTGGGACCGTCAGCCGTAAGAAAGGGAAAACGTCGTTGCTGTGGTCTTAGTCTTTCCGGATATAAGATTCTTGTGCGGAACGGAAGGACCGCGGTTGCGGCCAACGTGGTCGCACGTTTCGCTGACACGTCGACGCCACGAATATAATTTACCGTATTTTCTTCGTTCCAATGCTCAACACACGAAAGCTACAACATGAACCCAACTGTAGGCGTTGAACCTGAGGCCTGAGGTTCCACATGCAGTGCAAAGGAGAAACAAAGAAAAACATGCCACAAGAGACCGTGGAATATGATAGCAAGACATAAACGTAGACAATACATGGAACCGCACTAGACCAGCGGCTGATCTGCGTCACTTTACTTATGGCGAACGTACCGTGCTGAGGATAACCGATGAGCATCAAAGCGGGTATTCGAGACTGTAGGACAGACCTGTAACCATAGCATGATCTCGCTCGTAGGGCTCCAGCGTAATTTGCTCAAGTGGTTTGAACATTTCTGCTCGTAATGCGTCAATTTCCCTCGAGAATACTGCCTCTGCAGGGGCTGTCGAATCTATACAGTTGGCTTTGATAGAGATCACGGCGTGACCATCAACTTTGAGGAACTGGTGTGCGTTGTGTGCCACAATACGGGCCTGATCTGGCTGTGCGACATCTGCAAAGATAACGTCGACAGTAGACAGGAGTATGCGGTATTTTTGAGGAAAGCGAGCATCCTCAACGATGGCTACATGGGAATGAGCGTCGGGTCGTACACGGATTTGGGATGCAAAACGCACGGATGACATTCGTACGCTTCTTGGCCATATTAATCAGGTCGCGCCCCGATCGAGGAGAAAATTCGACAGCATATACAACACCCTCCTAGAGTTGAGAAAACAGATGAGAACAAAAAGCATACGTCAGTCGCAAAGGACGTACAGGGCCCACGATATCCGCGACGTGGCTCACGCTCGTTCCGCTCGCCGCACCTAGGTACAGCACCTTTGCGCCAGGCACGATGAAGATTTTGTCCATGCCGCCGAGCACGCCCGCAGCCAGCTTGCTCCGGAATGGATTCCATACGCGATATTCGATCTTCCCACCGTCTTCTCCGGTCTCGATGGAGATCCGTTTCTCGCCGTAGACGGATTCGCCGGGGACGAGATTTTTGGTGACGAGCATAGATTCCTTGCCCTTGGCGATGAAGATGCCCTCGTGCTTGTGAGGCTCAATGATGACCTTTGATCCACCTCTCGCACCACCACGCCCGAAACCACCTCTGCCGCCGCCGCGACCACCCGGCCCACCGCGACCACCACCCCGGCCGCGCGACTGCATTCCGCCGCCTGTAGTAAATTGTACTCAGAAAGCGTTGGGCTGTGGGGGAAAAACACGTACGTCCTCCTCGCCCACCTCCCCTGCCTCCACGGTCGCCTACACCTCCACGACCGCCGCGACCTCCTCTGCTACCAAAACCACCTCTGCCACCCGAAGCACCTACCACCAAGCATAGTCGGATATGCGTTAGTTAAGCGAATTCGTTCAGGGTTCACATTTTTACACACCAAATGCCATGATTTATGCCGTCGACGAGGAGCGGACTTTTGGAGTCGCTTTGCTGCTACTTCAGTTAGTAGACGCGACGGGGCGGCGTAAATAATATTGAAAGACAAAAAAAAGGTCTCGTGGGAACCAAACTTGTCTAAGCAAAGTGCCGATAAGCATTTATCCACCACAAAATTGAGGCCGGAAATTGCTTTGCAGCTAAGAGCGACCAAATGTTGTTCAGTTATCTTTGGCTACCTCGGGAGCTTGCTGCGTTTCATTTGGAACTCATACTGATGACTTGATCTATGGTACAGGCCCCAATCAAATAACGTCCCCAGGCCGATGCTTTAATTGCTCGGAGGTGTATATCAACTAACGTTACTGAACTTTGAACTTGGACCAGCGCTGCAAGTGCATGGCCGTTGTGTTACCGGTGCTTTCGTGTGGCGCTCATTAGCGCTCATTGCTCGAGTTATACTGCTCTGCATCCTCATATGCTCAGTCGCGGTTGGACGATAGGGGTCAGTTGCCGTCTCAGACTCGGCCTCACTGGGAGGTACAGACAGAAGCGATAGACATCGTTTTCCACCAGCCCCCCGACGTCCTCGTTTTTTCCACCTCCGCAACTACGGGAGCCCCAAAACGGCAACTAATACCGTGAAGTAGGACAACGACTCACTTGCCTTACCTCCGCTCTCGAACCGTATGTCGGGTCCTAACGTCGTTTTACTCTCCCTGGACACCATCAGGCTGTTGCGCGTCAATCGATACGTCCTCCTTGCACAGTCCCTAAAGCTCGCCGAAGGACACCTTGTCGTACTGGGCCCCCAGTCTACATACGCATTGCGACGATTGACGTGCAACACAGGATGCTGAATCTAGCAAGGTGTACCTGGGTCGGAAAGTTTTGGCGATTCCTGTCCGCAACCTAAGACATCCACGGACGGATATTGAACGCTTAATCAATGGAGCGGACCGGTTGGGTGCTCGTCGACGGGCAATCTTTGTATGATCGTCGTATTTCCTATGCGGTGTTTCTGAGATCCGGCTGCTGCGCTGCCCTGATTACATGAAGAGCTATTATATTTCTACGATTTACCCTCGGCGAACTCTTGAGAATGTTCTGCTACCCATGCCTGTGCCCGCTTAGAGAGCACTGACGACATGATTCTGCGAAAATCGGGGAAGTTTCACGTGCTCGCTTGTTCATTGAAGCGGTATCTAGGCAACTGAAACCAAACCAAACCAAACCAAAATAGTTGGGCTGATCCTCTAGATTTTTACCTTTTCGGGTTTCTATCTGTCTGTCCTTGAATGATGAGCCATGCCTGTCTTTCTGGAGTTTGGCAAGTTGTTCTGATGCGAGGGATGGCCGCGTACGAAGGCAAGGCAACCTGCTCCTTTCCGCTCTCTGCGGGCATGGGATCATTCCGATATTTCCGCTCTACCCACCCACTTCCTCTTTTTATTTTTGGCAGTTATTTTATTTATTTATAATTTTCTCGAACAAGGGCTACTAAGTGAGCAATCACCTCATTGTGACACTTTCAGGTCTATTGGGCAAGGCGAACGCGGATCGCGAGAGGGGTGGCCTACCGCCGCCTACGAGCAACTTCGCATTTCAAGACACGAAATCCGAACGTGCACAGAGATTGATACTGTAATGGAATTACAGGTGATTTTTCGGCATACACAAAGGTCAGCGAACTTGTACGAATGGTCCTGACGTTCAATAGATCGTTGACGAGGCCGGACTCGGCTATACTTTGCCAGTCTCGCATGATCGTCACTGTTGCGAATATTACGGACATATTTGCCAGTCTCTCGCTCCGGTCCTTTCGGACGAGAACGTCTCTCTAGGGATTCCTTCCCAAACGAAAAAGAATCGCGGTGATGACCATAGGCTTCTAAAAAATGCTAAAGGGTTTCAAGATATAGATATAAGTTTGCTGGATCATTCAGAACAAGCGCTATTACACTACCCTCTACCAATACGCTATCAGCTGTAGCGACAGCACCTTCCACTCATTATGGCGCAACAACTTGATCTCGCACCCCCATTCAAGCATGTTCTCCTGTATTCTATCGATTACTCGACCATGTACGGCGCGTCTGTCCCATCCCGGGCCCACCCTGGTGCGCAGAGTGAGAAATGTAACTCAGCGACCTATGACTCGGCGCCACGGATACATTCGCCAGAAGACTATCCCGACGGCGGCACGCGGGCATGGTTGGTGGTATTGGGGGTGCGTCTTTCAGTGTAGATGAGTCTGAATGGTGACCGACACGCACTAGGCTTCTTGTGCAACTTTTTCAACGTGAGCATCACATATGGCCTACCTTTTACCGCTCGCTGATAAGACTCACGACCCCTCGCAGAGCTGGCTTTGCGAACTCCTGGGGGGTTAGTAGACTTCTCACACGGATTGCGGGTGCTGACCACAGTCCATTCTGTGCTTACTAGGTTTTTCAAGAGTATTACGAGACTGTCTTGCCAAAAGGAACGTCACCCTCTAACATGTACGTCCTTTTCCCTCCCCCATTTTGGGACTCACATTTAGTTTACCCATGGACGACGTCTTGTAGCGCCTGGATCGGCTCCATTCAAGTATGTGTTCTTGTCAAGTGATCTGCCGCTCAGGTGGAGGCTCACTTGTCGACCAGTTTTCTTTAATATTCTCACTTGCGCTCATTGCTGGCCGCCTATTTGATCTCGGCTACTTGCGTGGTATTCTAATCTCCTCATCAATAAATCTCGTTGCATGCACGATCTTGGTTGCCGAGTGTAAGGAGTACTGGCAATTCATTCTTTGCCAGGGCTTCGGCATTGGTGTCAGTCTCCGAACACCCCTCTCTCCTCTCCAAAAACCTGACTTCAACTGCATACTATCCTTAGATTTCTGGCGGTCTCATATTTGGGCCCGTGATGAGTGTAATCGCTCATTGGTTCAAAAAGAGGCGGTCTACAGCACTTGGAATCGTTGCCTCTGCTTCCCCAATCGGAGGCACGATCTTCCCCATAGTGTTCCGCAACTTACTCGCCATAGTCGGGTACGTAGAGACCATAGATCTCCAGCTCGCTATCCGACTGAGATTCCCTACAGCTTCAAGTGGACGATGCGAATCATCGCGCTAATCGTGTTCCTTGCCATGGGAATCACAAACTTGGTATGTATCACGTCGCATAGTGTATGTGTGAATGAGCATTAATGAGTCGCAGACAACGCGGCGCCGACTACCCCCGACGACCCTTTCGGGTGGCTTGTTTAACGTAAAGCAGTTCAAGTCTCCCGCCTACATGGTATACACAGCATCCGGCTTTGTCGCCTTCCTAGGCCTCTACACAGGTTAGCCAGCGTCATGCGCACACCCTTTTATTTTTTTTTAGGGAATTTCGCCTCCCCTGACTGGCGCATGCAGTGCTCACGTTCATCGATGCAAGCGCACCCTCACAGGGGGTCCCGGAAAGCTTCTCCTCCTACCTCGTCTCCATAACAAACGCAGGAAGTGCTGTCGGCCGTCTAGCCAGCGGCTTCCTCGCCGACCAGTTCGGTATGTCCCCCCTTTCCCCACCCTTTCCTTCTCCTTACTCACCCTCATCACATCACGTCGCTCTAGGCGCGATCAACGTCATGATACCTGCGTCGCTCGTTGCGGGTGTGTTGACCTTCATATGGCCGTACACACGCGGCACAGCCGCGCTCGTCACGCTCGCGGTGACCTATGGCGCAACGTCCGGCGCGACGGCGGCCCTCCTTCCCGCACCGATGATGGCTCTCGGCGAGAGCGCCGACGTCGGACGCCGCACGGGCATGTACCTCACCATCGTCTCACTCGGCGCACTCGCAGGTCCACCAATATCTGGCGCGATTAATCACATCACGGGCGCGTACACCGATGTCGGGATCTTTGCTGGTGGGTGGTTGTGATGAGCTTATAATGTACCTTTTAATTTTTTTCTCTCTAAGGTTGCTCGGTAATGGTCGCGGTTTTTCTGCTGGTGTTCTCTCGCTATTTCATGTTGGGCGGGTGGAGAGGTAAAGCATAGTAGAATACTGTAGCTTGAGGAAGTAACTACTGGATCACAGGTTTGGCTCAGAACTACTTGCTGCTTGCTTGAAAGACATATGCCGGCCAATAATAGTCGCACTCATTATTTTTTCCACTCAAAGATAGATAAATTATTTGAAGAACAGAGCGGTGTAGATGGAGGACTATCTGGAAACGTGAGGATTGTGTGAACGATACCGAGGGGTGGCTCACCTTTGACTGTAAATGGGGCATTCTCTATGCGAGACTTCATGATGAGTGTTTGGCTCCCTGACAAGCGTGCCCTTGTCACGATCACGGTCCGTGACGGGAGGGGGGAAGGGGGCGTCCACACCCTAGTGACCGCGGCGGCTATGATGACCGGTCGAGGACTACGTAGTTGATCCACCATACTAAATGGGTATATCCTTGTGTCGAGAAGTTGGAAAGGAACTGTCTTGTGAATAATGGACATGAGGGGGGCAGCGTGGAGCAGAAGATGACCTGTCCGGATACCTTTCCCGACCGGAACAACAGGTGCCATACGTCATATATCAATGCGATTATCAGCGCTTTTGAGTATGTGGTACATACTATGGGTCGTGAGCGGGACGGTAAGTCAAGTTACTGTAATTGATGGTGTTGACCTTTGTGGCCTGGCTCCTAGCCGAAATGACTTTGAATACTGGGACGCGCACAGCCCAGCATCAGCAAAAACAATAAAAAATATTGGGTGATTATAATCACTTATAACCACCATAAGTGGTGTGAGTGGAACCTGGATTATAAATCACCGAAAGTGATTATGACAGCTCCCCAATTCGGAAATCTGTGGTGATCGGTTACAATTATTCTTACGAATGGTAATTGCTTTTGCGGATTGTATTTCCTTTTATGAACCAACACTCTTGGTATTGGTTACAATTGATTTTAATTCTGAGGATAGTTGGAAAAATTACGACAGCATCTATACTTACTAATTATCACATCCATCTTCTCTCATTTCATAATCCTGTATTTTTAGATAAGTTCTGAGTGTAATAAACTGCACGAGGAAGGATTTGAACATGCGGTCAACAAGGGCTGACATAATGAGCTGTCGTGACAGATATGATATTACCGCTACACTACATAATCATCAATACATATCTAACAGCGTTATACTTAAATAGCAGGGAATGAGGCAGGTGGCCGTTGCCAGTGCCAGGTGGCACTTCAATGCACACATGTAGTACTGCTCGGCTTTACTGCAACAAAGCTTTGGGCCTGGTACGCACCGGGGGAGGATGCAGGTGGATGGTTTAGCAGGAGTTCGAATGTGGAGCGGGATTCCGCGCAGGGGTTAGAGAGGAGGAATAGGGGCCAAGTACGGAACGTTCGCATGCGATGGCGAGAGCCGATGCGATTGTGAACGGACGAGGGCAAGAGTGGACTGGGAAGACGAAACGAAATGAGAGAAGGTGCCATCCATGCCGGCGAGACAAGGCAAGGCGATGATGATGTCCTTCGAGTGCCCGCTGTAGGGCCTGACTTCCGGGACGAATGGGCACGCGCAGTGAGAGGAAAACACAACGATGTTATTTACAAACTAAGAAAATCAGTTTAAATACATACGAGCCATGTACCAACCGTTCTGAGATATAGTAGAGATGGGGTTGGAACGAAACGGAACATGGAGATGATCGAGATGCGAGACAAAGGTATGGGTGCGACCATGAGGAGAGCACCCTCCAAGATCTAAGTAGAACAAGGCAGAGAGGAACGGGAATCATGAACAAAGGGAAACGAAACGCAATGACGCACAACAATTGGGCCTCCTTCAATGGGCGCATTGGACAGCGCAGCCAGAGACAGCATCTTGAGGGTGGCTAGAGACAGCCAAAGGATGAAAGGGTCCACGTCGACTCCACGACGATCAACGGAAGTACAGGCGAAATGATGAAAGAGAATGGTGAGATGGACGATGCGACAAAGCCGGGTGGCGATGGACAAAGGATGGCACGAGGCGCAGGGACGTGCGGCCGGCCTACGAGGAGCTTGCGAGCCGTTTGCGAAGGGATTTGCATCGACAGCGGTCCATGGCGTAGAGAGGTGAGGGTGGGCGAGAGAGATAGCAAGCGAGGAGAGAGAGAGAGAGTTTGTGTGTATGGAGAGAGGGAAGTGAGCGATCGATGGCGAGGTGCGATGGCGTAGATGCGAGGCGATATGACCGATATGGCACGCGATGCCCAGAGTGCGTGGGGCGGAGCGCTGTGCTCTGTTTTTGAGGGGGTGGAACAGAGAAAAGATGCCCACGCCAACAACATGAACTGATCTCTGACCCAGCTGTCTCATCAATACGTTTGCCCTCGTCATACTGTAACTTGTATGGAGTATCCGGGCCAACACAAAACAGAAAAGGGGAAACACAACCATTGTATTTGCGAGTCGAGCTTGGAGTCGAGAGTGGGTTTTTTATACACACGAACCCATATACAACGTATCAAGACTAAGTCGAAAATGTGGGAGAGACAGCGAGGAATATAGGGGTAAGGTAAGAGGTATTAGAGGAGGGGGGAGGGCATATGGAGGGCAAACAACGAGACGTGGAGACGATCGAGGCAGACAAGATGGTAAGGTGTGAATGGCTGATACAAGGTAAAGGCGGCATGAAAGAGACGAGAAACCAGGTTGTGAACGACAGCGCGTGCACTACTACTACACAAAGATTATAAAACAAAAAACGGGGTCACGCCCTCGCCAGAGACAAAGGGTAACGTGGCCGAAGTGATCAACGGTGTACGGAGCCGACTCCGTGAGTTCGTAGGCGGAGGGGATCCCGCAGGGGTTACAGAGGTGAGGGGAAAGGAAGCCGAGTCTGGAGCATTCGCAACGGCGAGAGCTGGTGCGAATGCGAACGGGCTCGGGCGGGAGCGAACGAGAGCGGAAACGAGACGAGAGCGGGAGGAAATACGAGACGAGACGACGTGAGACGATGCGAGAGCTTGGCGAGCTGATCCTTCGAGTGCCCACGGTAGGGCCTGACTTCCGGGATAAGCACACAGAGCTAAAAGGGGGGAAACGATGGCGACCGGGCGCCATCTATTCAGCAAGGAGAGAGGTAGTTTAAATACAGAAGAGACTCTATCTATGTCAGAGCCAGTAGGTAGAAGATCAGATGGAGACAGGAGGTGGCATACAAAGGGCGAACGATGAAACGCTGAGATGATCGAGACCAGGACAAGAGGTAAGATACAGGTGGCGAGACAAGACAATGGGGCCGAAGTGTATGAGCACGAACACGAGAAACTGAAACTAAGTATCTAGGTGAAAGGAAGCGAAGGCAGAGTACACGAGAACAAAGCAGACTGGAGACACGATGACGCACGTCAATACGAATCCTCTTCCGAATCCAACGGCGGCACACGGGCTCTGACGGTATCTTGCGGGTGGCCAAAGGCAGCTGAGAGCAAGGCTGAGAGCGAACTTGACGTCTTGAAAGGGACATATGCGAGATTGGGCGATGCGATGGAGACGAGGTGTTGAGGACAAAGACTGTTACGGTTTCGCCTCAGACCGTCCCTCGAGCACCCTATGCAACGACCCCGAACACCATTAGGAGAAGAACCGCTGAAGATGATGCCTACGAACAGGCTGAAATACGAAGACTTGTGGCTACGCATACCACAACTAGAGCTAAGTCTCCCACGCCACACTACATACCCGGAAGCGCTCACCAACGTGACCCGGAGTTTTGGGAATAGCGCACGTGACCTTAGCGCCCGCCCGTCACGTGACCCTGGCACGTGACCTGGCTAGAACGCACCAGAAGAGTCCAGATGAGCCTGTGCCTGGACTGGCCTAGAACGCCTCGTGTTTGTGACTCATATCGATTGTGCCTTGATTCTGATGGATTGTATGACTCGTGATTCCTTATCTCTGACTCGTGCCATGAGTGCCTTATGCCATTGGCTGCTGTTATCTCTGACTCGTTGTGACTCATTCCTAGGATCCGTGTATTAGGGTTTGAGCTGAGCTTCAAAGCTCCTCAGACATGTATAAGTAGAGGGCTTATGGTCGCTGAAGACCTAAGCTTGACTTCTTGGACTATACCACCCATTGTACTGCCACTCCTAGGCTGTCTGCCAGTTGTGCGCTGTTTGTACCCTGCTTGGAATATCATCCCTGTTTGTCCTTAGCTGGCCTTGTGGAGTGATCCCTGGCATCCCTTCCTTTCCCGATTTCCTCTAGTCGTTTGCTGGCTGTCCGCCGCTGCGCCCTCTTTCCCTTACTACATCCTTGTGCTGTCTGCCGAGGATCATCTACGACTTCAAGCCCTTATCCTTTCACTTATCCTTTGGGCTTCCCTGTTACGTCTCACTTGTGAGCTAATAGGCGATCGTGTACGTGACTTCGACACCCTCTGTGATCGTTAGGTCGCTGTTGTTGCCTAGACCCGTCGCTCTAGAAGAACGTCCGGTGGAACGTTACATTAAGTCAAGCTTTATCTCCCACCTTTCTGTCACAAGATGTCCCGCTATCAAATCCTCGAAAACTATGTCAACGACGACGAAAGTGTTGCCGCTTATGAGCAGGCTGAAGAGCACTACGCGAACGAAGAAGACATCGAGTTCAACGCCGCATACGAGCAGGCTGCCGAAGACTACATCTGGGCTATCAGTGCCCGTCATCAAGAACAACATCCCGAAGAATACGAAAACAACCTCTATGCCGAGCAAGACCCTCTGGCTGAAGATGAGGAGTACGCCGGAGAAACCCAGGCTGAAGAAATGGCCGAAGAAGTTCTGGCTGAAGAAGAAGACCCTGCCGAGCAATCTCAGGCTGAAGAAGGGCAAGAGCAATACGAAGACCGGCTACAGTATGCCGAAGGGGACGCCGACACCCTAGAACTGGCTGAAGACGAAGACGACTCTGGGCTGGCTGCTATGCCGCAGATGTTCGATGGGGATTGCGAACGCGCATCCACCTTTATGGATTCATGGAACCTATGGTCCGGACAGCTAAGTCCAATATTCTCACAGTACCAGCTTGCAACTATTTTCCTCTCCTTGTTCAAAGATCCTGTCGACCAGTGGGCTGAAGAACGCCTTGCTCAAATAGAAGAGTGGCGTGCCACGGACATGGAAGACGACGACGAAGACATCCTGGAAGACACCATTGGAGGATTCGTGGAAGAGTTTGTGCCGCGTGACGACGCGAGAGAACAATACGTCGCAGCTGAAGATCCGGACACCGAAGATTGGAGCTCCGTTGATGATGAGGACCCCTACTCACGGGAAGTACCTTCACCGCCCTCCCTGTGTTCAGATGACCAGGCATCAGAGGAAGAACCTGACGAGGTTAACGAATACGTCGAAGAACCGCGTGGCGACGCGAGAGAAGAATACGGCTGCCAAGACGAAGTAGACGACTACTACTACTCGAACGACGCCGACATGCCTGCCGAGGCTGTTAAAGAATACGAAGAGGACGACCTGATCCCCGACAGACTCAAGAAGTACTTCACGGAGGCTGCTGATGAGCGCCCCGACTCGGAATCAGAAGAGAGGGTAACCCCTGTGCCGCGCAAGCAGAAGAAACGCAAGACGCAGGCTGTCAAGCAGGAACCCGCCAAAAAGAAGAAGACCGTTAGAATTGCCGTCAAGGAAGACGAGCTGCCACGAGCTAAGTTGCCGCCTAGTATCCCTTGGGAAAAGAAGTTCATCACCAAGTTTGGAAAAGGCCGGCTGGACGCACTACGAGAAGCTGGAGTCCCGGACTACCTGATCGAGGCTGATGTCCTTGAGACGCCCGACAACCGGAAGACCATGGAAGAACAAGTGCAGGAGCTGACAGAGCTGTACCACGCTCGCCCTGACTTGCAAGAAGACATGTGGAACGCAACCGTTGTGCCTGCCGCTGAACAAGCGAGCTGGAGAGGCCCGAACACGTTTTCAGTCCCGGCATACCAAGCCGCACCCGCTGACCCGACACCTGCCTCCTGGAGGAGTGCTGACGACACCGCCGCGCAAGAATCGCGAGCTGCCGAGAACACTGGCTGGTTCGCTTATCAGAGCAACCCCGACGCCATGGACCTGACTGCTGGAAGGGCTTATGCCCGTAACCAAGCTAAGTGCCACCATTGTTGGAGCACCGGTCACACACGGAGAAACTGCCCGAACAGAGACGCACCCCGGAAACGAACATGGGTAGAAGAGTATAACGATGACGATGAAGACCCACTGCCGCGCGCTGACTCGCCGCTGGCTGCACCACGTGGAAGATCCCCGACCATCAAGCCTGTCTACGCAAGTGACAGAGCCACTTACGCACCTACGACGCGTTACACCCCGGAGCCGACTAGATTTGTCGTGCAAGCAAGCCCACCTCAGAGACGTGCTGCTACCCCTTTGCCGTCCCCGATATCTGACGTTGGATTTACACGCATTCAACACCCGTCCCCGGTTTCACCAATGACCGATGAGGAGTTCGCCGATCGCCTGGCTGATATGCAAATTCGCCGGATGCAAGCCGATCTGGCTGGAGATACGAAGAAGGCCCGCGATATAAGCATGCGGATGAACCTGGCTGAATACGCCCGATCGCTCAACCGTCCCGCCTCTGTCCCTCGACAGCGTGGGCGCTGTTCTAGAAGAGAGGGTAATGTTACGGTTTCGCCTCAGACCGTCCCTCGAGCACCCTATGCAACGACCCCGAACACCATTAGGAGAAGAACCGCTGAAGATGATGCCTACGAACAGGCTGAAATACGAAGACTTGTGGCTACGCATACCACAACTAGAGCTAAGTCTCCCACGCCACACTACATACCCGGAAGCGCTCACCAACGTGACCCGGAGTTTTGGGAATAGCGCACGTGACCTTAGCGCCCGCCCGTCACGTGACCCTGGCACGTGACCTGGCTAGAACGCACCAGAAGAGTCCAGATGAGCCTGTGCCTGGACTGGCCTAGAACGCCTCGTGTTTGTGACTCATATCGATTGTGCCTTGATTCTGATGGATTGTATGACTCGTGATTCCTTATCTCTGACTCGTGCCATGAGTGCCTTATGCCATTGGCTGCTGTTATCTCTGACTCGTTGTGACTCATTCCTAGGATCCGTGTATTAGGGTTTGAGCTGAGCTTCAAAGCTCCTCAGACATGTATAAGTAGAGGGCTTATGGTCGCTGAAGACCTAAGCTTGACTTCTTGGACTATACCACCCATTGTACTGCCACTCCTAGGCTGTCTGCCAGTTGTGCGCTGTTTGTACCCTGCTTGGAATATCATCCCTGTTTGTCCTTAGCTGGCCTTGTGGAGTGATCCCTGGCATCCCTTCCTTTCCCGATTTCCTCTAGTCGTTTGCTGGCTGTCCGCCGCTGCGCCCTCTTTCCCTTACTACATCCTTGTGCTGTCTGCCGAGGATCATCTACGACTTCAAGCCCTTATCCTTTCACTTATCCTTTGGGCTTCCCTGTTACGTCTCACTTGTGAGCTAATAGGCGATCGTGTACGTGACTTCGACACCCTCTGTGATCGTTAGGTCGCTGTTGTTGCCTAGACCCGTCGCTCTAGAAGAACGTCCGGTGGAACGTTACAAAGACGGCACGAGGTGCGGGAACACGTGGCCAGTCAGCGAATGCCTATGAACCGTTTGCGAGGCGATCGACGTCAGCGTCCATGGAAACGTGAGGCTATGGGCGATGGCGAAGGAGAAACGAGCGGGAGAGTGTGTGTATGTGTGTATGGAGCGAGAGGGAAGGACAAGCAATTGATGGTGAGTGAGGAAGTCGAGATGATACAACCAGCTATGCCTCACGACGCCGGACCGAGACCGAAACGATGCGATTTTGGGGCCAGAGCCCGAGCTAACCTTACAACGGTTGCCAAGTGTCTTGCTCCAAAGGGACGGGTACTGATGGCGATTCGCTGAATGGGGGGGCGATGGACAAAGGAGGCACAATACGCGGGGACACGCGGCCTATCTCCTCGTGTCTATGGGCTATTTGCGAGGCGGTCGGCATCGGCATCCGTGGCGGGCGGCGTGAGGCGAGGGTGAGCGATGGCGAAGGAAATAACAAGCAAGAGGAGTGTGTGTCTTTGCGAGAGAGACAAACACCAGACCAAGACCGAAAAGATCTAGACCGACAGTGGACGATTTCGGGCCCAAAGCTGAGCTAACCCTACAACAACGCCATGGTCGTTTTGCCGGCGCGCATATAACCCATCCTCAAGCCATCCGGAAATTGTGTGCATGAGAATTAGCGGAATTATATGCACATATCATTTAGCCACAAGAGCCATCTAAAAATTGTACGTACTTACAACTCGACATGGGAAACCATAGGCGCTTACAAATGAGCTGCGTGTGACCACAGGATCGTGGCTCGATTACAAGCAATCGTTATTTTGTTGTAATAATAATATGAGCTTAAATGCGGTATAAACTCTTTCAAGTTCGGTAAGCACCTAAATTTTTTTATTTAATTTGCTGATGCCACGTCCGAGTCATGTTCGGATCCACGTTTGCTCCACGTTTGCCTTACAGTAGTAGCATATCTGACTATGATAATAGGTTAGCGCAGATCCCGTGTCATTCGGTCACTGGCATATGGCTATGCGTTCAGGTCCGAGAGTACAAAAAGTCCCGTCGTTCGGGTTGAAACGATGTCGCCATTCCGAGTCCGAGACACGGGCCATCTTTCCCCCGGTGGGAAGTTACATCGTACCGAGTGTGAAACCGGCTAGAGAACGAATTTACCCCGGAAATTGCAGCTACAGTAAGAGCGACCAATGTTGCAAATGTTGTTCAGTTATCTCGGGAGCTTGCTGCGCTTCATTTGGAACCGATGACTGGTACCAGCCCCAATCAAATAAATAACTTCCCCAGGCCGATGCTTGCTCTCAGGTGCATATCAACTAACGCTACTGAACTTGGACCAACGATGCCAGTGCATGGCTGTTGTGTTACTCGTGCTTTCGTGTGGCGCTGCATCCTCATATGCTCAGTCGCGGTTGGACGATAGGGGTCAGTTGCCGTCTCAGACTCGGCCTCACTGGGAGGTACAGACAGAAGCGATAGTTGAGGACTCGTTTTCCACTAGCCCCCGACGTCCTCGTTTTTTCCACCACCGCGACCACGCGAGCCCCAAAACGGCAGCTAATACCGTGAGATAGGACGACGACTCTGAGCACTTGCCTTACCTCCGCTCTCGGACTGCATATATTTGGGTCCTTACTCTCCTCGGACACCATCAGGACGCTGTTGCGCGTCAATCGATACATCCTCCTTGCACAGTCCCTAAAGCTCGCCGAAGGACACCTTGTCGTAATGGACGTCCAGTCCACTCATTGGGGCGAATGATGTGCAACAGAGGATGCTGAATCTAGCAGGGTATACCTGGGTCGGAAGGTTTTGGCGATTCCTGTACGCAACATAAAACATCCATGGACGGATATTAAACGCTAAATCAAAGGAGCGGACCAGTCGGCTGGGTGATGGTCGATGGCAAGGTCGATGGGCAATCTTTGTATGATCGTCGTATTTCCTGTGCGGTATTTCCTGAGATCCGGCTGCTGCATTGCCCTGATTACATAAAGAGCTATTATATTCCTACGATTTACCCTCGGCGAACTCTGGAAAGTGTTCTGCTGTCTGCTGCTCAACCTGCTGCCCATGCCTTTGCCCGCTTAGGGAGTTGATTGTTGGGATTCGGCCCGGAACGCGGCATAGTCCGGCACACCGAGCGACATATTATGTAAATGTAATATTATCGTAGTTAAACGGTTATCTATGAATAATATTTGGAAGGACCATACGCTCTCTTCTGGACCTCCAACGTTCCTCACGTTCGCCTATCCGGCTGCCCGCCTCCGTCTCTACAGTGATGGTGGGAACAAATGGCAACCATACTCAAACAAATTTCACGTGCTCGCTTGTCCATTGAAGCGGTATCTGGGCAAACCAAACCAGTTGGGCTGATTTTCTAGATTTTTACCTTTTTGGGTTGCTATCTGTCTGTCCTTCTTGAGTTTGGACCTGGCAAATTGTCCTGATGCGAGGGATGGCTGCGTACGAAGGCAAGGCGACCTGCTCCTTTCCGCTCTCTGCGGGCATGGGATCATTCCGATATTTCCGCTCTACCCACTTCCTCCTTTATTTTGGGCAGTTATTTTATTTATTTGAACCAGGGCTGCTATCCCAAGTGGGCAATCACTTCATTGTGACACTTTCAGGTCTATTGGGCAAGGCGACCATAAAACGCGAGAGGGGTGGCCTACGAGTAACTTTGCATTTCAGGACACGAAATCCGAACGTGCACAGAGATTGATACTGTAATGGAAACGTCTACAGATGGTTTATACACAAAGGTCGGCGAACTCGTGCGAATGGTCCTGATTTTCAATAGATCGTTGACGAGGCCGAATCCGGCTATACTTACCAGTCTCGTACGATTGTCACTGTTGCGAATATTACGGACACATTGCGGCGGTGACCATTCTAAAAAAGGCCAAAGGGTTCAAGATATAAGTTTGCTGGATCGTCCAGAACAAGCATTATCGCACTACCATCTACCAATACGCTATCAGCTGTAGGCAGCACCTTCCGCTCCTTATGGCGCAACAGCTTGATCTCGGACCCCCACTCAAATCTGTTCTCTTGTGTTCTATCGATTACTCGACCATGCATGGCACGTCTGCCCCATCCCGCGCTCACCCTAGTGCGCAGAGTGAGAAATGCGACTCAGCGACCTATGACTTGGCGCCACGAATACACTCACCAGAAGACTATCCTGACGGCGGCCTGCGTGCATGGTTGGTGGTATTGGGGGTGCGTCTTTCAGTGTAGATGAGTCTGGATGGTGACCGACACGCTCTAGGCTTCTTGTGCAACTTTTTCAACGTGAGCATCACATACAGCCTACCTTTTACCGCTCGCTGATAAGACTCACGACCCCTCGCAGAGCTGGCTTTGCGAACTCCTGGGGGGTTAGTAGACTTCTCACACGGATTGCGGGTGCTGACCACAGTTCATTCTATGCTTTCTAGGTTTTTCAAGAGTATTACGAGACTGTCTTACCAAAAGGAACGTCACCCTCTAGCATGTACGTCCTTATCCCTCCCTCATTTTGGGACTCACATTTAGTTTACCCATGGACGACGTCTCGTAGCGCCTGGATCGGCTCCATTCAAGTATGTGTTCTTGTCAAGTGATCTGCCGCTCAGGTGGAGGCTCACGTGTCGACCAGTTTTCTTTAATATTCTTACTTGCGCTCATTGCTGGCCGCCTATTTGATCTCGGCTACTTGCGTGGTATTCTAATCTCCTCATCAATAAATCTCGTTGCATGTGCGATCTTGGTTGCCGAGTGTAAGGAGTACTGGCAATTCATTCTTTGCCAGGGCTTCGGCATTGGTGTCAGTCTCCGAACACCCCTCTCTCCTCTCCAAAAAGCTGACTTCAACTGCATACCATCCTTAGATTTCTGGCGGTCTCATATTTGGGCCCGTGATAAGTGTAATCGCTCACTGGTTCAAAAAGAGGCGGTCTACAGCACTTGGGATCGTTGGCTCTGCTTCCCCAATCGGAGGCACGATCTTCCCCATAGTGTTCCGCAACTTACTCCCCACAGTTGGGTACGTAGAGATGGTAGATTTCCAGCTCACCATCCGACTGAGAGACTGAGATTCCCTACAGTTTCAAGTGGACGATGCGAATCATCGCGTTAATCGTGTTCCTTGCCATGGGAATCACAAACTTGGTATGCATCATGTCGCATAGTGTACGTGTGAATGAGCATTAATGAGTCGCAGACAACGCGGTGCCGACTACCCCCGACGACCCTTTCTGGCGGCTTGTTTAACGTAAAGCAATTCAAGTCTCCCGCCTTCGTGGTATGCACAGCATCCGGTTTTGTCGCCTTCCTCGGCCTCTACACAGGTCAGCCAGCGTCATGCGCACTCTCTTTTTAGGAAAATTCGCCTCCCCTGACTGACGCATGCAGTGCCCTCGTTCATCGATGCAAGCGCACCCTCACAGGGGGTCCCGGAAAGCTTCTCCTCCTACCTCGTCTCCATAACAAACGCAGGAAGTGCTGTCGGCCGTCTAGCCAGCGGCTTCCTCGCCGACCAGTTCGGTACGTCCCCCTTTCTCTACCCTTTCCCTTTCCTTACTCACCCTCATCATATCACGTCGCTCTAGGCTCGATCAACGTCATGATACCTGCATCGCTCGTTGCTGGCGTGT
This sequence comes from Lactarius deliciosus, assembly GCA_021525775.1. Classification (NCBI taxonomy): domain Eukaryota; kingdom Fungi; phylum Basidiomycota; class Agaricomycetes; order Russulales; family Russulaceae; genus Lactarius; species Lactarius deliciosus. The sequence continues at coordinate 12,356 of JAKELK010000450.1, read as the reverse complement.
TGACCTTCATATGGCCGTACACACGCGGCACAGCCGCGCTCGTCATGCTCGCGGTGACCTATGGCGCAACGTCCGGCGCGACGGCGACCCTCCTTCCCGCACCGATGATGGCTCTCGGCGAGAGCGCCGACGTCGGACGCCGCACGGGCATGTTCCTCACTATCGTCTCACTCGGCGTACTTGCGGGCCTACCAATATCTGGCGCGATTAATCATATCACAGGCGGGTACACCGATGTCGGGATCTTTGCTGGTGGGTAGTTGTGATGACCTTGGTGAAACTGTATTTTTAATGTTTTTCTCTCTAGGTTGCTCGCTAATGGTCGCGGTCTTTCTGCTGGTGCTCTCCCGCTATTTCGTGTTGGGCGGATGGAGAGGTAAAGCGTAGTTGGATACTTTCGCTTTGTTGTAGCCAGAGAAAGTGGCTACTGGATCACAGGTCTGGCTCAGAACTACTTGCTACTCGCATGAAAGACATAAGCCAGTTGAGCGGCCCAGCCAATAATAGTCGCACTCATTATTTTTTCCACTCGAATAGATAAATTATTTGAAAAACAGAGTGATGTTCTCGAATTTAGGTGGAATACTATCTAGCAACGTGAGGATTGTGGGGCTATGCGAGACTTCATGAGGGAACTCTTGGTTATCTTCAGTGACTAGTGATCGGTGACCAATGATTCCGTTTCGGTGGGTTCGCAATAGAACAACACTGTTATCCACTTCTCGCGCTGCGGCTATGACGTCCGGTCGAGGAATACGTAGTTGATCCACCATACTAAATAGGTATATCCTTGTGTTGAGAAGTTGGAAAGGAACTGTCTTGTGAATAATGGACACGAGGGGGGCAGTGTAGAGCAGATAATGGGGTAAGCGACTCGAGCTTGAAGGGGTCTTGAAGGTGACACACTGTCCGGATACCATTCCAGACCGGAACAACGGGTGCCATACGTTATACATCAATGCGAATACCAGCACTTTTGATGGTACATACTATGGGTCGTGAACGGGGCGGTAAGTCTTGGTAACAATGTAATTGACGGTGGTAACCTTTGTGGCCCGGCTCCTAGCTGAAATGAACTTGAATACTGGGACGCGCACAGCCCACGTCATGTTCGGATCCACGTTTGCCTTACAGTAGGAGCATTTATCTGATGACTATGGTAATAGGTTGGCGCAGATCCCGTGTCATTCGGTCACTGGCATGCGATTATGTGTTCAGGTCCGAGAAAACAAAAAGTCCCGTCGTTACCGTCCTGCACGAAATCTGGTTGGAACGATGTCGCCACTCCGAGTTACGGGCCCCTTTCCCGCGGAAGTTACATCGTACCGAGTGTGAAACCGGCTAGAGATCGAACCAATAGGCAGCGCAACTTTTGAGTTGGTACGGCCCAGGCGTCAGGGCAATTATCTTCGGAATGGGTAATCCGGAACTTGAAGGTGATCCAGCATGAAAAGTTGCCGCGGCTGTGCGAGGTTGGAGTCCCTCCCAACCGTCGCGACGATGGCTGCTGGCCACAGGTGACGTACCCTTGTTATCAGAAAATGTGTCCGAGAACCTTGTTCCACTCAATTGGAGTGGGTGAAACACAAGGACAGTTTCCGCGAACGATGAATCCGGTATTCCTGTGAAGGCCGCGCTTCGGAGTGTACTGACCGGAGTTCAATGTCGTCGAGAAATGTCGTTAAGTCGCTCCGGGTCGACTCGACTCGGACAGCCAGCGATTCGGGATGCTTACAGCGTCGTCCGTGCTGGCGGTGTCTTTGACATTGTCCTTCGATCTGAGCATGTTTGAAATCCCCGACCTCTTCGCACGAACCTGCAATAAATCAGGAGATAAGCTCGGGAAACTTACATGCCAAACGAACCAGAACCCTGTTTGAGGGTCACCCATGGTTCTTCCGGCCCCAGTTTAGCCTTATTCGAGGGTAGGATCTCGCCAGCCTTCTTTGTGGCCACTTTGACCCTCACAATTCTGCCATGAGGGTAATGCGATTTTTGGTAAGAACTCACCACAGGGCCTTGAGCGGCGCGCATTTCCTTCTCAAAGGGCCGAGGACAGTTTACGTTGGAGGCAAGACCTTGTCTGTCCTGGCTGGCGTCTGTTCAACGAGCGCGTGCATATATTTCTGATTTTTATAGCAAAAGCGACGTTATCTGCGAGTGTGGCGAATGTATCGATCATTTTCAGTTTATCTCGCGAGGTAGTTGGACCTTGCTTTCGGCCATTCTTTTCCCCCACAAAAGTTGCTTCGACACGACCGAGATGCAGATTGTGGAGGCGGTGTTGAAGGATGGTCGTTTGTCGGAGAAAACTAATTATTATAACGCGATTACAAAGTATTTATAATAGTTATGTGGTTCATATCCCGGATTGTCGTCCATACGCTTCACCGCCCCTTTTGTCGGATTCCATACCGAGAAGATAAGGTCACCAAAGGCCGTGGGCTACTGATCAGGTTGTCGGACTGCCGAATGTACCCATTCAGTTGGTGATTTCGTCAAGGGCATTCGCAAAATCCCGACGTACACACTACAAGTCCCTTGGTACTAAGATACAAAGACCAGCCAAGTCCCTGCGCGCCGCCGCCCAATGTCATTTTCTAGTCCACATCACTGTCAATCACAATCACGTCGTCGTCGTCATCAACGCCATAGTCCGGCGTTGGGCTACGCTCGCGACCTGGGGGCTTCTTTCCAGAGCGCTGGGGTGGACGTGGTATGCTGGCACCACCCACACCCAACAGACCGGTACCAAGCGTCCGTCCACGGACCCCGTTTGTCGGGCGCGAGCCCAAGCTTCGCCCCTCCCCTGAGCCCCACGTCGCAGCGTCTGGCTTCTTTGCCGTCGTGTCCGCCGTGGCCTTGCTCTTGCCTTTACTCTGGGCAGAGGAACTGGGGGCTTGCCCACCAAGTGAGTTGCCCGCTCCAACGAAAGAAGCCGGGGGCTTGACGGAGTGTGAGCTATAAAAAACGGTTGATATGCCGAAAGTGCACACCTCTGGTGCCGACACCTCTTCAGGTGCTGGCGGCGGAACGTACGGCGGAATATTAAAGCCGAAGAACAACTTCCCAAATGGCAAATTGAGAGGAGCGGGGGCATTACCCTCATTCTCGAGATCGTCGTTCTTGACAACGCGGTGTTGTCTGGAGCACATCAGCGGGAGGAGGGCGACGCAGGCGAGTCGCTTACCCAGTCCGGATGATCTTGCTTGAAGTGGGGACTTGCTCGGCAGCTCTGTGTGTGATTCCTCGCCCTTTCGTCCTCCTTCCCCCTAGAGTCTCCCCACGTCCCTTGAATGTCTCCCATGCATCACCGTCTTTACTAACGGTCGTACCAGCTTTGCTTGTACCGGCAAAGTTTCCGCCCAAGGAACTTGCTGGTCGACTCGAGCCGGGGGTTTGGGAGCTGAGGTCAATGTTGAGCTTGGATGCCATCGTCGAAGGTATTGCCTTCGGACGTTCTGGCTCGACGTAGCCGACGGGCGGAGCGAAGTCGACCTCGAGGTCAGTGTCGAGAATAGATATACCTTCACCACCAGGCGTTGCCTCCATCACAAGTAAACCGAAAATGATGGAATTGTACGATATCTCGATTATGTCCCCCTGCGTGAGAGCAGTGAAATTACGCAGGGCCTGCTCCAGGCTGAAATATACCGGTGCTTAGAGGAGATAATAGAAGATATCGATAAGTGCTTACACGGCCTTCGGGTCCGAAATTTCGAGAAAGTGGACATGCTGGGCTTGAAGTTTGACAAACTTGCCTTTAGCGAGCTCGGCGCCAGTGATGCGGACGGGATCGCCCTCATTTAATCGCAAAGTCTTCATCATCCAATAAGGGAGGTGGACGACACCTTCCTCGGCGATGAATTCAAGGACGCCAGCGTGGGTGGAAGCGGCAGGATTTTGTGGATTGCGGAGTTTGAACATCCACGGGGAATCGAGATCGAGAGAGGTGAGGTGGGCGAGGGCAGATGGTGGCAAGATGACTAGCTCCACGGGTAAGAGAAAGCGAGGTAAGGATCAATCGAAGGGGAGACGCACTCTTGCCCCCATAACTCAGGTTCTCTCGTTCGCGTCCAGGGAGCATCGCGACACTATACGCCTTCAGATACTCGTCATAAGAACTCGGGTTTGCTCTTTGTCCTCTCGGAAAACCATATCCTGCTCCCAGGCCCCTAAGTAGTTGTGTCAGTCACATCGCTGCATGTGTTCGAAAATAGCCATCGCGCACTGAGCTAATTGGGCAAACAAGCCTGCAGGCCCCCCCGGGGCAATGTCGTCGTCGTCGCCAAACTAACAGAGAAGTAGCCAAAGATGTGAAAGGAAACCGCCCAGCAATGAGAACGATACTCACGAAATCCATTGCAGTTGTGGCGGTTTGGTCTCAACCCTCTCTTGGGCATGCGCAGCGTGAATGGCAATTACGCGTTCATCCACGTGAGGTCACCAGAAGGCGCCGCCTAGCTATCCGGGCCGGTGAAACCGTGCAAGTCCCTCAACCGTCCCAATGGCTTCAGCAGCAGCAGCTCCCAGAGCACCCATTCCATCTACCTCTGGCTCAAACAAGACATTCAATGACAGGGTGTGTTCGTATTTTTGTATCCACGGAGATGTTTTGTAAAAGAAGAGCAGGGAAAGCCAATGGAAGTTCGTATGTCCAACCTGGTCGCCGCGAAAGGTATCGTATCTCACACCAGAAAGGGTCATATATCCTAAGTGCTACCTGCAGCGATCAGCGATGCTGTGCGGACGTCACTGGGTCCTCGTGGGATGGACAAGATGGTTAGTTGAAAGCATCTTCGACACAATTTTTCTCGCATCTCGCTTACCACTATCACCCTAGATCCAAACATCGAAGGGAGAGGTCGTCGTAACAAACGATGGTGCGACTATTCTGAAAAGCATTCAGGCTCTGCATCCTGCCTCCAAAATGGCGAGCCATTCCGCCCCCTAGAAAAATCGCGATCTGTTGACGCTGATTTGCATCTGGGCAGCTCGTCGACTTATCTGCGGCACAGGACGTCGAAGCAGGCGATGGTACAACATCCGTCGTTGTCCTCGCCGGTAGCCTCCTGGGTGCGGCAGAGAAAATGCTTCAAAAGGGCATCCATCCGACGATCATCGCCGAGTCTTTCTTGAGAGCGTCGACAAAGGCCGTCGAATTCCTCACAGAGATCGCGACGCCCATTGACCTGAACGACCGGGCGACTCTGTTGAGGGCAGCTAGCACGTCTTTGAACTCAAAGGCACGTTCTGAGTTTTGCTATTTTTTCCAGCGATGTCTGATAAAGGGCGTTAGATCGTCTCTCAATATTCGTCCATCTTAGCACCCATTGCCGTTTCCGCCGTGACCCGCCTTGTCACACCTACTTCTGAGAACGTAGATTTACGTGATATCCGCATCGTCAAGAAGGTTGGCGGTACAATAGAAGACACCGAGCTTATCGACGGTGTCGTGCTCAACCAGAACGTCGTTGTTGCAGCCGGCGGCCCGACAAGAATCGAGAAAGCGAAGATTGGACTTATCCAGTTCCACCTCAGTGCGCCCAAGCCTGATGTTGGTTTTCCTCTTTCTTTTCTTCTCGAAACGACTACGAATGTTTGATGATGTGTGTTGTAGATGGACAACACTGTCGTCATCAACGATTACCGGCAAATGGACAAGGTCATCAAGGAGGGGCGCACCTATTTGCTGAACATCTGCAAAAAGATCAAAAAGAGCGGCTGCAACGTACTGCTCATCCAAAAGTCCATCCTGCGCGACGCGGTCGACGACACATCCCTTACCTTCCTCAAGCGCCTCAATATCCTTGCAGTCAAGGACGTAGAACGCGACGAGATCGATTTTCTCACGAAGAGTCTCGGATGTAAACCCGTCGCAGACATCGAGGCGTTCACGGAAGACAAGCTCGGGTATGCGGATCTCGTGGAGGAGACCAACAACGACGGGACGAAGGTCGTCAAAATCACAGGCGTGAAGAACAGGGGGCGCACGGTCAGCATCCTCGCGATGAGCAGCAACCAGCTCGTGCTCGACGAGTGCGAGCGTTCCATCCACGACGCGCTCTGCGTCGTACGTTGTCTGGTCAAAAAGCGGTACGCCAAACGTTATACCTAAGCTCTCGCGACCCCCTTATCGTCGTCCCACCACCCACCCACAGTGCGCTGATCGGCGGCGGCGGCGCGCCAGAGATCCACGTGTCACGCATGCTGTCGCAATATGCGCAGGGTCTTACCGGCATGGAGGCATACTGCTTCCAAGCGTATGCCGACGCCCTCGAGGTCATTCCGACGACGCTCGCCGAGAACGCAGGGCTCAACCCCATCGCGATCGTCACCGAGCTGCGCAACCGCCACGCGCTTGGCGAGCGCAATGCCGGTATCAACGTCCGCAAGGTGCGGCTCCTTTTCCTCCTCTTTTAGGCCCGCGTGCTGATCGGTGAGGTTTTCCTTCCAGGGCCAAATCTCGAATATCCTTGAGGAGGACGTCGTGCAGCCGTTGTTGGTCTCGACGAGCGCGATCGAGCTCTCGACAGAAACGGTGACGCTTCTCCTGAAGATTGATGATTATGTGCAGGCGAGGTAGGGTGGCATAGAAGTTATCCATGTTGTACGTGCATACATAAGACGCGAAAATCATTCTATTCTATCAACGCAAAGAGCACCAAAGCGAGGACAGCGGCCGAGTCCATCTAGCGTGCATCCAAAATAGCGGCGGTCTCTACGGTGCAACAGGGTCACCAAGTTCACAGAAACCGTAGCGCTACAGTACAAGCGACAAGTCAAATACACGAGAGAGCGAACAGACAGCTATGACATAAATACGCGCGAAGCATCCCCTCCCCCACATCCAAGGGTTCTCTCCCTTTCACCCCCAGCGCCGCAACGCGCCGGCCGCCGCCGTCTTCAGGCGTGATTCCTTGTCGGTTTCGGCCGCGCCGTCGAGGAGCGGCCGCAGCTCCGCTTTTAGCTTGACCACCTCCGGCACGCGCTCTGCGCCGACGCCGCCCTCGCGACAGACCTGGCCGAGCAGCACACACGCATTAGCGCGCACTTCCTCCGGCACGTTCGCGCCGCGGCCCTTGAGGAGGTACGCGAGGGTGTCGACAGCGCGCCCGGGCGCGGTCATCGGCGAGCCGATCTCGCTCTCCGCCGCGGAGGCGGCCGAGCCGCCGGGCGCGTCTTGCGGCAGTGGCGTCGTGATTGCGTCGAGCACGACGTTCGCTGAATGTCGAACTTGGTGAGGATGAGGAGGGGGAGGGGGGGAGGACGTACGAGAGCTCAGACTGAGGAGCGTGAGGGCGACGATCCCCTCGTTGATGAGGATCGGGTACTTCTTGCTGCGCCCGACGAGCCGCGCGAGCGCGAGTGAGACGGGGGGCGCGCCGACGACGCGCATCGCGGCGCGGCGCTGCTCGTCGTCGGGGGTGTCTTCGTGCCAGAGGGTGCGGATTACGTTCACGACAACGCGCGTGCCCTCGCTTTTGATCGCCGTCGTGTCGGAGCGCTCGACGAGCGTGAGGATCTGGTGCAGCCCCGTCGACTGCGCGTCTCGGCCGGCAGCCGGCAGCGTCAGGCCATAGCAGTTCTTGGCTGTGTTTGGTTTCAATGTTCTTTTTCTTTTCTTTTTGGGTCGCAGAACTCACCATTGCTGCTGCACAGATGCTTCACGACCCCGATGGCGTTGACCTGCACCATTTCGGCGATGTCCGCGCTCGGTTGGAAAATGTTCGAGTCGACGAGTCGCTCGACGATACCGGCCTCGCTGAGAGGGGCACGAGCGGGCGCCGCGTATGCGAGATGTTTGAGCAGACCGATGAGGCCGTGCTTGACTTTGATGTCGGTTTCGGGTCGTAGCAGTGCAGCAATATCGGGGGCAAGGCTGATGGGAGGGCTTGTGAGAGTGAGAGAGCGCGCGCCTACAACGGACATTTAAACCACTTCCTCTCCAGGGGAACGGTTGCAGAAGGACGCACCGTGTCGCAAAAGATTCCCCAGGGTCAGCGTGGCACAGACCAAGAGGTCGTCGCGGTTGTTCTCCTTCAGATCCTTGTGCTTCTTGATCCACCGCACCATCTGCGCGACGAGCGCCCCGCCGGGGTGCTCCTGGTCCGAGTCGTCCCACAGCACGTCGACGTTTTTCTCCTCGCCCGCGATCTCGACGACCGCCTTGATGAGCGCGGCCTTGCAAAAGTCAAAGGAGCGCTCGCGCTGTGCGCTGTCGCTCGGCAGGTCTTTCCAGAGCGGGTGGTAGTCCCCGCGGTCGATGAACTCGAGGATCTCGGCCAGGCAGCGCACGCCGCCGTGCTCGTCCGGGAAGGTCAGCCCGCGGGCGAGCGAGAGCCGCACGTCTTCGTCGTCGAGCGTGAGCGCCTCGAGGAGCGAGCACGACTCTTCGAACGCCTCGAAGTCGGCGGACACGAGCGTGCGCCGCAGCGGGGTCGCCTCGTCGAAGGCAGGCACCGGCGTCTGAAAGGGCGGGACAAATGAGCGGATGGGTGCGACGAGCTGCGGAAGGATATCTGGCCCGAACGTGGCCGGCGCTGTGTGATGGAAATTATATTAGAGGATCTTTTCGGAAAAAAAACGACAGTTGAACGGCGCACCGTTGTCCTTGAGCTCCCCGGTCGCACGCCATGCCCAGGAAGAAAGACCGCTGCGTAGCTGCCAGGACTCCTCGAATTCTCCGGGCGGGATGCGCGGTTGAGGGCTCCTTGCCCATACGCCTGAAGGATATATCACCACTGCTAGGCGAAGGATTGTTGCTGGTGCCTCGGAGGTATTGAGCACGGCCTTCACGGGCTCTTTGGTATGGCCACCCCATCAGCATCGGTGCACAAGGTAGTGATCGGGGTAAGGCCAGGCGCACGCACCATATCCCAGGCTCGCGTTTAACAATACGCCAATAGCCGTTCTGACGACTCTTAGGTGGGCCACGGAGAGTGGGAGAAAATCGGTCGGCTTATCGGAGGGAATGAGGTCGGTGTAGCGCCCGAGCAAGCTGACGAGAGCGGTGAGGAACCCTGACTCGAGAAGGTGTTCCCTGTTCTCATCTGTGGAGGGTGTTAGCAACTGGATGAGGGTGGAGATGCCGTGTCGCACCGTGATCTACGCAAATATTGGCACCGACGCGAAGGGTCTCATATAAAGCAGGGAGGTGGGAGGCATCAGGCACACGCAGACAACGCAGGGCGTCTTTGATGATCGCGGCGAGGACCGCGGGGAGCTGTGTTGTACCCAATGCCGTCTGAGTATCGCCTGCAATGCTAGCTTTGAGTGAGTCAACGCCAAAGAAGAAAAGTGCGCACTGTTCTTCACCCGTAGTGAGTTTGCCAGGGCCTGTGCCGTGGCTTCAAGCCTGTTCCAATCAGCATCAGACTGGCGCGTTTGTCCCGCGAGCTCAGTAGCGAGGGCGATGATGCTAGGATCGGCCATCGTTAACTAGACGCAGTAGAGGCAAAGTACAAAAGCGACCAGGCACTACTGTGACCGTCCACATGCCAATACAGTACATTCCCTTCTTATCCGATGAAAACTGGAATACGCCATTGCGCGCGCTCCGTGTCAATATATATTCTACCGATGAGTCGACCCTGGCAGCCGACTGCCCGACGACTTTCGACTGACCACCGTCCAGAGAATGGTTTCGCAACACACGGCCTCAAGCTTTTCAACAACGCCTTGTCGCATTCTATTAATACCGTCGACAGCGGCCGTAGTGCGATCACGTGGGGAGGCGCGTCGACGAGGTCAGCTCGAGATCGTACCGATGGTTTGCAATAGACTCGGAAGTAGGCAATACTGTACCCCGATGCTGACATTCCCGTTGACCCAGAGTTTCCATTGAGCGGCTCCGTATCATCCGTGGCCAGCTATAGTAGACATCTTTCCTTTCCAATGCTTCGAGCCTAATTTAAAGGCGAATGGCTCTCTGTAAATCCCCACAATGACTCCCCATGACGGTATTCCCGCTGCCTCGACCTCCCTTGGTGCTTTTCAGACACTTGCTCCTGCTCTACTTTTTGGCTACGCTGTCCTTCTTGCTGTCCGCTACCTCAGGAGCCCATGGCGCAGTGTTCCCCCCGGACCACGAGGTCTTCCTATTATCGGGCATGCCCACCTGTTCCGTGATAAGTCCTGGATGTTCAGACAGGACTGTAAACAACGCTTTGGTGTGTCAGACCTTTTTTTCCCGAGGCGTCTCGTGACCGGAGGCACCCAGGAGACATGATGTACTTGAATGCCTTTGGCCAGCCTATTATCGTTTTACAAAGTCTCAAGGCCGCATTCGAACTCCTCGATAAGCGTGCGAACATTTCTTCTGATCGTCCTCGCTACATTGTTGCCCATGAAATCCTCTGCGGTGGCTTATTCACTGCCTCTATGATACACGGAGACTTGTCAGTGCCCTTGTTTCTCTCGAAAAGTCGGGGTTCATGTAGTTACCCACAGGTGGCGTCGCACTCGCCGTGCTGCCCACGAAGGGCTCACGAAACTGGCAGTCCACGATTATCACCCGATCCTCCGCAAAGAGGCCACTCTTCTTTCTTCCGCAATCCTAGACGACCAAGGTGCTCTCGAAAAGCACTTTCAGCGTTCCACGGCTTCCTCGATCATGTCCATCTTGTATGACTACCCCACGCTTGAGAACAAAGACGACGAAACCCTCAAGCAAATCCACACATTTGTTGGCCGCGTGTCCAAGGCCGCGGCCCCTGGGGCATATCTCGTCGAGTTGCTTCCTTGGATGATGCACATCCCAGAGAGGTACGCGTTCACATGCTTATCGCACGTTTCCCACAGACGGTTCAACGGATATGTCCTCAGGTTCGCAAAGTGGAAACGAGAAGGAAGGAAGCATTTCAGGGATCATACGAACATGTTCAATGCACTCCTGAATGCCGTGCGTGGTGACGTTGTGAGTGAAACAATTATTCGATTTGATGGACCTGACATCCGGGCCTGCAACAGTCTAAAGGGTCCGAGAGACCAAGTATGGGTGCATCACTCATAAAGAATTACGACCGAAACGGTCTCTCCAATCAGGAAATGGTTTGGCTACTTGGAACACTCTAGTGCGTATCGTTCGTAAACATAATCTTAAGCCGTTGTTCACTGACTTTCTCACCAAGTGCCGCTGGTGCAGAAACGACCTCTACTGCCTTGGGTTGGTTCGCGCTTGCCATGGTGGCTCATCCTGAAATACAAAAGCGCGCACAAGCAGAGCTCGATGCCATTGTCGGGCGCGCGCGTCCTCCAACTTTCTCGGATATTTCCAGTCTGCCTTATATACAGGCCATGGTCAAAGAGACTCTCCGTTGGCGTCCCTCCCTCCCACTTGGCGTTCCCCACAACACCAGTGAGGACATCTGGTGCGACGGCGTGTTCATTCCCAAAGGGACCACGTGCATCACGAATCTTTGGCAGTGCCACCACGACCCCGCATTCTACGGTGACGACGCCGCCAAGTTCAACCCCGAGAGGTTCCTGGACGCCAATGGCAGGTTACTTTCGGGGCCCGCAGAGACGCGCGACGACGGGCACAGTGCCTATGGTTTCGGCAGGCGTGCCTGCGTGGGTAAACACGTTGCCAATGATTCCCTCTTCATCAGTATAGCCACGGTGCTATGGGCCGCGAATCTCGAGCGCGTCCGCGACCAAAGCGGGAAGGAGGTCACTCCGGATACAGAAGCGTTTGTGGATACCGGAATGATCGTGTAAGCTGCAGATCTCATCTCTCTTTGCTATACCTGAGAAGGTTGACTCGCGCTTTGAAGCCGGCCGCTCACGTACTGGTTTGACGTCACCCCTCGGTTCCCCGAGGCACGCTCGATACTTGCAGAGGAGAGCGAGTTGCTCAAACCGTGAGGTGATGCCTACTAATAGATGGCACGCAATTTGTATCATACAGTACTGTCCAGGCCTTAGATTTTGACCATCAAGTTAGCGTTCTAGTTTGCTGATACGCATTCGTGAATTGACACAATAGGTATCGCACTCACAACCAACATTTGTTTCATTGTCGTTACGTTTACAACATCGGCAGCCATGCGTTAAAGAATATATTTTTAGAGACCGCGGCTGGACAGATTTGTCCATTTCGACTTATACTTTGGAGGAACGCTGTCGGGAGCGAACACGAGTGGGGTAAATCTTAGATGCCCTCGACAACGACCAGTCCAACCTTAAATACCTTAACAAAATATCACGCGACTTGATATGTTTGACAAGTCAAGTCTAGTTTCGCCTTCGCCTAGTTCGTTTGGACAGATTAAATGTAAGCGAGAGGGATTGACGTAAGTTAGACGATTGTCAATGAGACACGTTTGCGCATCGGCTGCTCCTGGCTCCATGAT